>ML681990.1:49637214-49801001 GCA_007922195.1 Podocnemis expansa | reverse complement strand
CCCCCTTCTCTGCCCTTTCCTCACTGCTGCCCCCTGGCTCTTCACTGCTGCCCCCCTTCTCTGCCCCTTCCCCACTGCTGCCCCACTGCTCCTCCTGCTGCCTCCTGGCTCTTCATTGCCACCCCCCTGCTCCCTTCTCAGTTCGGTGCTGTTGCTCCCCTGCTCCCCAACACCCTTTTTCTGTCACCCCCCCAACCCCTGCTGCCACTCTTCCCAGCCTGCCAGCCACTCCCCCCCGAATCCTCAGTCCCTGTTGCTGCTTCCCTGGGCTCCCCAAAAACTCTGGGTCCTCCTGCCGCTTTCCCGGACTCCCTGACCACCAATGCCCAAGCCATGCCACCCCTTCCGTGGCCTCCCAGAACCCCCCCAAACCCTCCCGGCCATCCCATCACTTTCCCCAACTCCCCTCCCCCCTCCCCAACCCCCAGTCCCTGCCACCACTTCCCTGGCCTCCCTGAATCCCCCCCCTCAATGTCCAGGCTGACCCCCCCCCCCCGGACCCCTTACGTGGCTGCTCCAGATGCCGGAGTCCCCTCCTCACTCCAGCCCCAGCCAACTGCCCAAGATGGCCACTTGGCGACACTGGGGCTCTGGCCTGCCACATGGTCTCAGAAACTCCTTGAGTATAAGCCAAGAGCCTGTTTTGAAGCCGATTTTCAGGCACAAAATTTTCGGCTTATACGCAATGATATATGGTACTTAAGTATAGGAGAGGCATTTGAGAAAAATTTTACATGACTATACAAACCATGAGCCATCACAGGAAGGAAAAATCTGTGGGGGGTGACAAATATTAGGACTAATACACTGAAACACTCAAGCTCTCATATAATTCTTTGGAAAAACAAATACCAAAGGATCATCTGCGAACATAAATTTCATAGAAATTTGATTACAAAAAAGAGAAAATGCAATTTCCATATATTCTAAACATAACAAAACAGTCTGATAAGAACAAGTGAACAAAATTTCTCTGTCTTCATATTTTACTCAGCTTTACACCAATATTTAAGAGTTTTAGCAGAGATGTTATTCAGTAGGTTAGCTGAGAACTACTAAGCTGAAACACACTGAAAATTGATCAGCATTGCAGACATTTCAGGACTTACTTCGTGAAAGCATAAAGCTTTGACCCCAATCCTGCACAGATTTACACATTTAATTTAAAAAACTGTAAGGTTAAGGGAGTCCCTTACAGGACAAAGAAACTATGCACATATTTTCTAAAAATTTGTTTTTGTCTGTATATTATGTAATTTAGATCGTAATCTCATTATGCTTTAATCTAAATTTGTAAAGCAGTGGTGAAATATATGGTATTATCAACATATTTAAAGGTATATTTTACTATATTAAGTACACTAAATTAAAACTTATTTTAATATTTTGCCTTTTTAAACAGTAAACAAAACCATTTAAAACTGATTACCTGCAATAGTCTCCTTGTTTAGCAACCTTGGCCAATGAGAAAATGCAGTCAACTGTTGCTAGGTGACCAACCGCCATCAATACAGAGTGATAATATTCACTAAAATGACTACATATGTATAAAAGAAGGGAATTAATTAATTAAATGTCATATTGATACACAGGTATTGTCATAAGTAGCCTTTGATAGGCTGACACAGGGCTCTTACAGTATTCACATTACACTGAACTGAAATCTCACTTATAACGTCAAAACTCAATCATGATGAAACTTCCTATTCTCAGTGCAGTCCTATCTTTTCTCATGTACATTAAAAGGCAGGCAAAATTAAATTAATTAGCTTGTATATAAAAGGTGTGCATCTTATCCCTGCTGCCTAATGGGTGCTACACAAATGTTACTCTTTATCACAGTGGCTGGCTGAACTCTGACTTCAATTGTAAGTTAGTTATCGTATGGGAAAAATTCATAAAAAGTGCCCTTACACAACAGCTATCCAAGATCTCAAACAACATGGCTCTTCCCCATGGAGAGTTCATGATTTCACTTCCCTTTCTGAGTGCTGTTCCTTCAATACACGTACAAAGCTAACTTAGGTAAAAGAGAAAGTTTTCTACAAACTTGCTCCTTTAGCCTGAATAAACTTCTTCAGTTTCCTGTTAGTTAATTTACAGTGGGAAACTGAAAGGTATCTATGATTCAACTTGTAAAATCATAAAACAAGAGAAATACAAAATATGCCTAGAGAACAAACCTCAAAAAAATGAAAGAGGGTCTCTTACCAAGCTTTGCCTTCCTTACACTGCTCTAGCAGTAAAGGTGAGAAATGCACCACAACGGAAGACAATTTGAAGAACAACTCCTCAAAAAATTAAAAATAGGTCTAACACAAAATACTTACACCACAGATGAGAATCCAACTTCTTTTAAGACAAAAAGGATATGAATCTAATCATTGTCCAAACAGGTTTAAGCCAGAGAGTTTCAAATTGCTATGAAATCCAAAGCCCCCTTCTGATAAAGAGCCAAAGAACAATCTGCGTAAATTATACTTGGATAAAAACCTCCAAAATTTGTAAGTAGGGAAAAGCAATATTACTGAAATAATTTTCTAATGAAGGCACAGTTACAGATAATAAGATAGTTAATACCCAAGATATATGCCTGCAGAGAATCTGAACAATTATCTGAGACACTGACTGGATACTCTGGATACCCCCTGAATGCAAAATGTGCCAATATTATTATATATTATAGCAAATTACACCTTAATTCTTCAATAAGGAAACACAATGATGAACTCATACAGTATTTTAATATATTATAATGTTTCAAAAGGACATTCAAACTAAAAATCATACATTACAAACAAATGTGTTTACCTATGTCAATAAATTTTTTTCTGGTTATTAAAAATAAAAAAATTAACAATTCAATTTGCTTGTTACAATGGATGACATTTGTTTTCTTCTTCAGTTACTCTGAGCTTCAACAATAAAATCATTGGAGTCCATCTCACCTTCTTTAATAACCAGTTGCATGTTTCAGGTTCTTAGTGATGCAGTACTTAGGTTTAAGGACAGCTCTCCAGTATCTGATTTTGTTTAACAACTGATTTCATTGGAATTTTAAAATCCTGAGGAAACATTCCTGTTGGTCTTACATTTTATGAAGTCTTAATTTTAAGAGCTTTTGATTCAGGACCAAATTTTAGATTTAGTTTCTCTTAAAGAAGTCACACAAGAAATCTAATCAGCAATTTCTCCTTTACATTTTAGTAAACATTTTCTTCTCTGGCTTTCATAGCTAGCAAAAAACCCACAAAACAAAACAAAATAAAAAACCCACAATCAAACCAAAAAGCCCCCCATCAGATTCTACTTTTCATTGCAAACTCACTCTAAAAAATTTAGCCATTCAGCATTGCAGTCAAGGACTAGCTGCTCCCGGAGCTGATTCAGATGTCTGTAATTTTCAACAATAAAAGGAGAGTGGAAACGGCTGACAGCTTTTGTGCTATAAAAGAGGGAAAAAACAAATAGGAAATCAAGGTTCTAAGCAATCACTTATGCCATCAACATGGAAAATTAGACTAGTTTTCTTATTCTCTGTGAGCCCTGAAAATAAATATATGTAAAAAATGAATGTTCTATTATTGTAGTGCTGAACTCTGTTGATTCCAATAATCTTTATTGTATATAAAGTACTTGGTTACTATGGTGCAGTCAGTGCAGGAAGCTTTTGAAATGCATTTCAGAATGTAATATATAGAGCCAAAGAGCATGACATGGCATACAATATTCGACTTAGCAACAGAGGTTTATCATCTTTAAAAAAGCACAAATGACTAATAGGGATTGTGTATATATTATGAACCTCAAATAAGTTCACCATGATGACCTCTCTATGGAAGACTTATTGGTAACTTAAGGCAAAGTTAGTAAATAAGGCCATGTGTCGCCTGTATACTAGTTGGGTCTGAGACACTTTATTTTTAAATGTTTTGACATTAGTACACATCATCATGTAGGTTACAGAGTAAATATAATTTATTATTTAAGAACTTAATTATGCTCTGCATACATACTTTTTTACTGTTACTCTTCCATAAACCAATAGCCAAATAGCACATAGCTGGCATGTGCCTTTATTGTGCCTGTTACTAGGTTAAACTATATAAAAGATTATTACACCTCTCTCAATTGCCCTGACCATTCAAATGCTAAGTGACCTTGCCACTCATCTGCACATCTGTGACCACATATTATATTTTTCATTTTTAAGGTGCTCAACACACTATTTAAACAGTGAATCAGAAGTCAGAGAAAGAAAAAGCTAATTATAAACCCCAAGTCCATCCTTTTTCCATCTACCAGAAAAAAAAGACTCACCACCGCAAAATATCCAAAGCTATTCTTATGTAACAAACTATAAAGTAAGCAAAGTTGTATTACATGAGACTAAAATGACATTCTAATGACAATGACTATCCAGCTGAACAAATGTTGTATCTTTAGACGGCTAAGCTTATAGCCCTAATTAAATACGTAACAACTATAACTATATAAATAACAACAACAACAATGATTATGTGAACAGAGTAGTGTGTGTGCCCATCTCTGCATACAAACACCTGGTATATAATCAGTGGTTAAAGTATAATTTGATGGGCACCAGAACCCTCCTAATCTCTGGGGCCCCTTCACGTTTGTGCAGGCTCCAGCCCAAGTCCGCATTTGCAACCACTTCTCAGTACCACAGTGTCAACAGATAAGAACAGGGGGGGGTCCTCCCTCCCTCCCACATAGGAGGGGAACTTTCCATGCTGTTTGCATAAATAATGTGTGGAAACCAATTTCCCCTGTGCTGCATGGTGGCAGGCAAATACCTGGAGAGAGCCATGACAGACCCATGCCAGCTGTTTGGGGACCGTGCCCAGGGAGATGGAGAGCAGGAGAAGACAGTGGCCGCCCCAAGCGCCCCAGCCTTTGCCACCTGGCAACTAAAGATCAGGGAGGTACCTGCCTGGGCTCGAGCCAGCAGGGGAAGAAACGCTCAAGAAGGAGGCCAAGTAAGATCTGTAGGGAAGGCAGGACAAAGGATGTAGGGGGCCAGGTAAGGGTCGTTAAGGGTGGGTTCTGGGCTGCTGAAAGGAACTAGAGGAGACACACTGGGACTGGAACATACAAGGGGTCAGGGATCCCCAGAACTGACCCAGACAGACCAAGATTTGACTTTGTTCTCCAGGCTGACCAAGGCCTTTCCATGCTGTTCCAGACCATCAGACTGGGTCAGAGCTGTAGTCCATCCAGCCCAGTTTCCTGGCTGCCAACAGTGGCCAGTGCCAGGAGCTTCAAAGGGAATGGACAGGAGAGGAGACTTGGAGTGATCCATCCCCTGTCATCTGCACATTGCCCCATCCAGGTGCCCACTGGCCCTTCTCTCTGCTTCTACCTGGCTGGCTGAGGGTCAGGGCAGGCAGATGCTGGGGCCCAGGGGCTACAACTCATCCTCAGGAATCCAGCTGGTGGGGCAGGATGGAGGCTTTGAGTCTGGGTCCCGAGAGGTGAGGGGGGGAGGGGACCCATGGAAGGGTGTGACCTGGGGGCTGCCACACTGAGGGCCCATCTCAGAGAAGCAGGTCCCCATTTCACAGCCAGAACCAAGCTGGGGTTCTGAGTCTTACCCCTGGCCTGGTCTAGGGCTCCCTCTTCACAGGTCAGCCTATTTTGCCCCCAACTAGCTGAGGTGGGAGAAGTGCCCCCTTTGCTGGCTCTGCTGTGGGTGTTCGCTTAAGCCTGGCCCCAGAGGAGGGTCCTGGCTCCCATCCCTCCCTCCACGCCTTGCCAAGCGAGGGGTGCCCAGGGCTGGTCTGGTCTGCAGAGGAAAGTTGTGGTGCGGTCCCAGGTCTAGCACCAGGCAAAAACAGAAGTGGCTCTGTGTGCCCTGCTCAAAGAAACTCTGACACAGATCGGTGCCTTACTGTAACCCGTGGGTGGGGATACGGCTGCTGGGGACACCCCCGCTGATCCAGCCTCACCATGCCAGGTCCCATTCCTGCGCCAGCCCCCAGCTTTGCCGCAGCTCCAGCTCTTTGCTGCGTTAACCTCAGCTGGAGATGCCTCTCCAGCAGCACGCAGCCCCAGACTTGCCCTCCAGGGGCTGGGACAGAATCACTCCTTTCACTGCCCCAGGCTCCTATCTGTAGCGCTGCCTGCCCTACGCATGTGCATGGGAGCCAGGCTTTTCTGAGCAGGCTCAAGTCTCCCTGGCATCAGCAGCCAGGGCAGGGTGAAACACGGTGGAACGCAGCATTCCAATTTGTTCTATTTTTAGGGGCTCCAGAACACTGGTCCTTCGAATTTGTGGGTCCTGAAACAGCATTCAGAGGCATTCAAAGGCACCCAGAGTGGCTTAACAGAGAGCTCTGCACTGAGCTGAAGCATAAAAAGGAAGCTTACAGGAAGTGGAAGCTACGACAGATGACTAAGGAGGCATATAAAGACATTGCTCGGGACTGCAGGGATAAAATCAGAAAGGCCAAAGAACAAACGGAGTTGTGGCTAGCAAGGGATGTGAAGGATAACAGGAAGGGGTTCTACAAGTATGTTAATAACAAGAAGAGGATCAGGGATGGTGTAGGTCCCTTACAGAATGGGGCAGGTATCCTCGTGACAGAGGATGAGGAAAAAGTCAAAGTGCTCAATGCTATTTTTTACTTCAGTTTTCACAGGCAGGGTCAGCTCCCAGCCCACTACACTAGGTATAGTAGATTGGAGAGAAGAAGAGAGGCCCTTGGTGACGGAAGGACAGGTTAGGGACTACTTAAAGAAGCTAGATGGGCACAAGTCCATGGGGCCGGATGAACTGCATCTGAGGGTGCTGAGAGAGCTGGCTGATGAGATAACAGTACCATTGGCCATTATCTTTGAAAACTCATGGCGAACGGGGGAGGTGCCAGAGGACTGGAAAAAAGCAAATATAGCGCTGATCTTCAAGAAAGAGAAAAAGGAGGATCCAGGGAATTACAGACACGTCAGCCTCACCTGAATCCCTGGAAAAATCATGGAGCAGCTTCTCAAAGAAACCATCCTGAAACACTTAAAGGAAAACAGAGTGATCAGGAACAGTCAGCATGGATTCACCAACGGTAAATCCTGCCTGACCAACCTTATCACCTTCTATGATGAGATGACTGGATTTGTGGATGCAGGAAGAGCCATTGATGTGATATACCTCGACTTTAGCAAGGCTTTTGATACAGTTTCCCACAGCATTCTCATTGGCAAATTAAGGAAGTATGGGTTGGATGCATGGACTGTAAGGTGGATGGAAAACTGGCTAGATCAACGGTTTCAGCATGTAGGAATCAATGGCTCCATGTCAAGTTGGCAACCAGTAACAAGTGGTGTGCCCCAGGGGTCGGTCCTGGGGCCAGTTCTGTTCAACATCTTCATTAATCATCTGGATGATGGGATAGGTTGCACACTTAGTAAGTCTGTGGATGATACCAAACTGGGGGGAAGGGTAGACCCCCTGGAGGGCAGGGACAGGATTCAGGGAGACCTAGACAAATTGGAGCAGTGGGCCAATAGAAATCTCATGAGGTTCAACAAGGACAAGTGCAAAATCCTGCACTTGGGACCAAAAAAACCCATGTACTGCTACAGGCTGGGGAGTGATCAGCTAAACAACAGCACTGGAGAAACGGACCTGGGAGTAATGGTGGATGGAAAGCTGGATATGAGTCAGCAGTGTGCTCTTGCTGCCAAAAAGGCCAACGGCATACTGGGCTGCATCAGAAGTAGTGTTGCCAGCAGATGGAGGGATGTGATCATTCCCCTCTATTCTATACTGGTGAGGCCACATGTGGAATGCTGTGTCCATTTTTGGGCTCCCCACTACAAAAAGGACATGGACAAATTAGAGAGAGTCCAGAGGAGGGCAACAAAAATGATCAAAGGGCCGGAGCACAAGCCCTATGAAGAAAGACTGAAGGAATTAGACTTATTCAGCCTGCAGAAGAGAAGACTGAGGGGGGATTTGATAGCAACCTTCAACTACCTGAAGGGATGCTCCAAGAAGGATGGAACTCGACTGTTCTCTGTAGTAACAGAGGACAGAACAAGGAGCAATGGTTTCAAGTTACTGCTGGGGAAGTCCAGACTGGATATTAGGAAAAACTTTCTTACTAGGTGAGTAGTGAAGCACTGGAATAAGCTACCTAGGAAGGTGGTGGAATCTCCATCTTTGCAGGTGTTCAGGGCCCAGCTGGACAAAACCCTGGCTGGGATAATGTAGTGGGAGTGGCCCTGCTTTTTTGGCGGGGGGTTGGACTAGATGACAGGGGCATCGCTGGCATTGGGCACACCAGGGCACATGCCCCGGGTCCCAACGCCAGTGCCCGAGATCTCCGGCCTAATTGGGCCGGGGATCTGGGGCCCGATCCTCGGGCGGCCGTGGCCATGGCGGCCCCGTTCCCAGCCGGGGATCTGGGGCCCGGCTGGCCGCCCGGTAGGCCCCGCCCCCTGGCCAAGGATAGGGCTGGGGGGCTGCACTGCCGCAGGCGGCTAGGCCGTGACCAGGCCAGGCCAGAAGCAGCCGCAGGCAGCTGGGCCCTGCGCCTGCGGGCGGCCAGGCCCCGATCCCCGGCCGAGGACAGGGTGCTGTTGCTGCCGGCGGCCAGGCCCCGGATCCCCAGCCAGGGATCCAGGGCCTGGAGGGCCGCCCGCAGACGTGGCAGCGCCGTCCCAGGCCAGAGCTCTGGGCCTGGCTGCAGCGGCATGGGCACGGGCCTGCCATGGCCTATGGGCCCGCCGCAGCGCCCCCCCCCGGTCCTATCCCTGGGCAGGGGGTGGGGCCTGCTGGCTGGGGGCGGGGCTGGCCAGCTGGGGGCAGGGGCTGGGCCCATGCCCTGGGTCCCTCCCCACCCTAGCACTGCCCCTGCTAGATGACCTCGTGGGGTCCCTTCCAACCCTGTGATTCTATGATTCTGGGGCGTTACCCCTTACTTTAACTACTGTATAGTATGGAATATAAACAGATTAAGAAAAATAATTTGGACAAAAATTTCCACTGAGGGTTTTTCCCCTCTGCCCTCCAGGATCAGTAACAATACTGTAGTTAAGGCACCATCCTGTTAAACATTTCTTACAGGAACTCAATTTCCAAATATTTTACAGACTTTCCAGTAATAGTATAAATGAGAGGACTTTTTTACTTAATTGTTCCTTAAAACCATATAAAGTTGGGCAAACAGAAAAATATACATCACCTAAATTTTAATCATGAAAGAAAAATTATATTATAGCTTTGGCTATGTACTGGAATAAAAGAAAAATCCAAGACATTTATACTTACCCACCAACCTTAATCCAATCAGATGGTACAGAAGAGACAAGTGAATTCTTGACCTCTATCAGAAACTAAAATACACACACACACACAGAAATAAAAATTACTCATTGAAGATGTAATAACTGGACTATAAAACCAAATTCTTCATACATTAAAAAAAAACGTGTGCAAGGAATATTATTTGACTCCTGATCACATGCACGATATGAGCTGTGTGCACATGTTTAGGAAGACACAACCCAGCCCCAACTACATTAAAATGGCAAAGATTTTGAAGAAATCTTCCTGTATGCTTGGAGTGTGCACAAGTAACTTAAATTTCTTCATTTGTCCTTCACTACCATGATGCATATTGAATATAAATTAAGAGAGGCAGTAGTTGGAGACTAAATAATGCCCTGTGCAGAAAATGCTTTAGTTTACTTTCCCATAACAAAATTAATTTATATTGTTATATTGACAAGGATTTATCTTAGCCAGAGTGCCAGCGCTGTTCGCAACTTTTTCATACAGTAAACAGATCCCTCCTTTCTGAATACCTGATGACAGCCATTAGCTAGCCAGAGGCTCAAATCTGCATAATTGGTGCACAATTATTTCTCACTACACTGTGAACTTATGCAAGCCCTTTACTTTGATTAGGTACTGCAAATCCCTCACATTGACTGAATAGTGCTTTTAGAACCTTCAGTGCTATGTCTTCTGCTGACATGGATGCATGAACTCCTGACCACCTACCCACTCTCACTAACCTGAAATATCCAACGCAATCCAATTTAAAAAAGAGATTACTTTTTAAGTAGGAGCCTTCCACCAGCGTAAATGAGGAGCTGGGGAAGATATGAATCCAGAAAGGGTTAGTGTGTGGTTAAGGAGAGGGTCAGAAACTGAGGTCACGTCTACACAACAGCCTTAACATAAACTGACTTATAGCCACTGCATTAATTACTGCAGTATGTGATGTCCACCCTATCTTTTTTCCTAACCAGACACAGGTCCACCTTTTGAACAGGGGTAGTGGGAATGCGGCTGAGCAGCTCCCTATAGAGAGCCCAGGCTCTTCCACCCCACTGCTCTTGGCTCCCTAGTCCGAGTTTCAGGCTTTTTGGTTCCCTGAATGGGGATTAAGGAGCCTTGAGGCAGCAGCTTGGCTGGGAGTTCAGAGCCAGAGAAAGCCAGGCTTTAGCTGCCCAGCTTTCTTGTCAATTTCACTAATCTAGCATGGAGCAGGGAAACTGACAAGACAGCCAACAGCAGGTGGACATAAGGCTGTGTCTGGCTTGTCCACTACACTGCATAAGCCCATCAGCGTAGCATGGCACTAACATTAGGAGGACAAGGCTGCAGTGTGTACACTGGCATAATTAGGTCAAAATAAACCATCACATGTTGATCTAACTATGCAGTGTAGACCAGGATTTGCTGCAGACATAGGGACTGAACGTTGAAGGCAGTGGCCAATGGGTGCACCAAAATTCATAGAAGGCAAGTAGAGCATGGGAGCAAGAAGAAGAAGAGAACATTTCAGCATAACAACTTGAAGCTGCAATCTCTTAAGCCAATGATAACTAGAGCTGGTTGGAAATTTTTCAAAGGAATGTTTCTCCATGTAGCCCATCCTCCCTCTGGTTGTGACTGAGACTGACTGCCTGCCACCACATGGGAGAAGAAGTGGAAAGGGAAAGAGGAGGAGGTTTGGGAGCTGCGCAACAAGGGAAGGGGGGATCAAGGAGCCAGTGTGGGGAAGGGGACTCCAGAGGACAGGGAAAAAGGAAGGTGTCGGAGTGCCTGCAGAGTAGGGGAGGGGAAAGGGGAGCCCATGACACTCAGAAAGGGTTGGGGAGCCTGTGCGGACACATGGCCAGTGTCAGGTGTCCTGCCCTCCAGTGTGGCCCCTCACATTGAATGAGTTTGACACATCTGATTTATGCTCTGCCACATATCCATGGAACTTTCTAAATAAAAACACAAGGGGACTAATCCCAAGAGTTTACAATTAAAACTAGATTATCACACACCACAAAAAAAGAACCAATGGATCAAGGGAAAGATATGGGAAAGAATAGGGTTAGAACAGTTAAGATGATGTGAAATGATTGTTACATATTGTGTGATCCCTATTCTGTAGTTTTTAAAAAGTCAGTATGTGAGAGACTTGAGAAAGAAGGAAAGCATTCCTAAATGAAAGGATTCAGCTGTAGAAAGAATTTTCACCAGTGAGTGGATTAATGAACAATCTGGACATCTTTAGAGCATGCTGCAAGGATCCCCTATTTCAGGGAGCTTTTCCTTTATAATCACTGTCACATAGACACAACCCTCTCTGCCTCACTAACAGAACCCAGCACCATGCCAAATATAGTCTCCTATAATCTGGAAAAGAAGAACAGCAAGAATGGTGAGTTCCCCATCTTTAAGCATCTGATGAAATGGGATCTTCTCCCACAAAAACTCATGCGATAAATGAATTTGTTAGTCTTTAAAAGTGCCACAAGACTAGGTGTTTGTTTAGCAAGAAAAGAACACTCCATGAAGCCTACAATGGACACACTATACAACTCTGTTCACCACAGAAACACTTGGACACTATGGCTGGCACTATAAAATCCCTAAAATAAATGAATTAGATGATAAGATGGCTGCAGGTAGGGGTAAAGCTGTGCTGAAGCCCAAAAGTAAACAGAGTAAACTGTTTCTAAAAAGAATAGCGAGCTGATGGTGTTTTATTTTTATAGCTTTTTTTTAAAACAGCTTGTCTCTTGATTAACTTCAATCTATTGATAGAGTGGAGCGCTGCAATCATTCCATTCTCTGTTATTTATTATCCAATGAACTGAAACAGCCTACAATCACCAACTGATGTGTCTATTAGCATTGCTAACTCCTATAACAAGAGGTGGATGTAGAGGTTTCAAGATTTCCTAGAAAACATTAAGCACTAATGCTTTTTTCACTGCTTAATTCTTAGCTCTATCATATAAATGCTTGCAGTATTCTACTAGGTGGTGGCTGAAGCACAGCTCATGCCATACAGGAAGCAAACAGTTGCCAGATACAGCAAGTACTTTCTAATCCTTCCATAAAACAAATAATATTGCTATCACTAACTGGACAGCCTAAAACAAATTACATTAGCAACCTGGCAACAAAAGATTAGATAGATATGGGTGTAACTTCATGTGTTCTGGAAAAATTAACCTGTCAAACAAAGCTTCATCTGGAAACAAATACAAAATTTAATTTCATAGGTGTTGTGGGTGTTTACTGCCTCTGAAAATCCAATCCCATACCTAGATTCTTCAGTGTGGCTTTAGACGACACTCTTCAAGCACCTGGTTTATAAAATTTTGGCCCATGGTTCTCTAGGATAGCACTTTCTCTACCCAAAATGTCCTGACTGAAGAGAAGTATACCTGAAGTCTTTGTTATAGCTTTCCAGGACATTATTCCCCTATTCCTCAACAAGCTCAAGTGAAGAGTCTTTCAAATTAAAAAAATAATAATAAAAAAATGGAAAAAATTAGTTAAGCACAGATTTCTAGGATGCATCCATTACAGAGAGGAACATTACTCACAAGTAATTTGCTTTTTCAGAATCCTTCCCCTTCTCCCACTCCATGGGTAATTCCAGACAATCAGCCACACAGTACACTCTATGAGGATGAATGTAACGAAAGCAGTGAAGAGCAGCGGTAAGATTACAAGAGTATACTCCATTCCCAGCCCTTCAATAAATTTTAAAGGTGTCAATTCCCAGACCAAAGAGAATCCCCCATAACGCAAGGTGCAGAGGAAGGGATTCAAGGTGGGGAAAAAAATAGGGATTACAATAAATGAAATTACTAGTGTGTAATTTTCCTCTGTCATTCACTCCCTTTTTCTCTCATCTTGTCAATAAATGCATTCCAAACCAGTGGATATAGAAAGCAGACTTGTAAGAGATGATGGGCTTGCACAAGAGGTGACTGGAAAAAAAATTTAGGAGTTAAATCAGCCCCTGTCATCTATATTTCCCTAGCAAAGCATGATGAAAATGTGAGGCAGGAATTATGATTGGCACTTGATTTTTCCAATGTAGGGACCTCAACCCACTTAACCTAGAAGATAACAATGCTTTTTTATTAGCAAAGGTGGAGTCTTTACCAATTGTTGACAAATTAGGTTAATACATTATTTTAGTTAATGACTAATAGACAGCTGGAATCCAGACACCCACTTTGGGTCTCAAAAAATAGACAAACAGTTCTTGTCTTCCTAAAACAGCCCTCCTTGCCTTGGCAGGCAAACCAAATAGGTAATTCTGAACAGGGGTCAGGAGTACATAACCACTTTGATCTTTCCAAATTCAGACTCAAGTTGAACCTCACTAAAAGAACCTCTCAGTCTTGTAGTAGGGAACAAAAGAAATGTGCAGGCTTATCAGTTAGAAAAGATCACTCATACTTATGATTAATCTCCTTGAGTGAGGGCTTGAGGGTGAAACCTACCTCTATTCCTTCTTCACTCATTTTTCAGGACACAATGTTATAGAAGGTGGAGCTGCATAAGATGGAGAAGATCATGACTAATAGGCCACAACATGTGCTATACACTCCAAGATCTTGGAGTCTGGAAGACAAAGATACTGACACCACTTGAGACAACAAGCATGGAGCATAGAAATACACTTCTTCCTTCAATCCCAGAAGGAATCTTGACAACAAGCTGAAAGCCCAAGAGCATCTGATGTTCCTGGCATTGCAATTCACAGGAGTTCTCCACCAATGGGAGAAAACTCTCTAGTGCATGCCACTTTGCCCCAAGACAATGGAACGAAACTTGTGAGCTCTGGAATTCTGTTTCTCTTTAATCAGAAAAAGTAGCAGATACAAACAGGGCTAAGGCCTGAAACACAGAACTGCTCTCAATGCTTCTGGGAGAAATGGGGTTGCAACTTAAAACCATTATAAAACATCATCACTGCCTGACTCTCCATACGAAATACCTGGTGATTTCAAATTCTATCCCTGGTTCTGTAGCATCTCCTACAAGAGATCCTGGATTCAGTACCCCAGAGCCTCAATCTCTCCATCCATAAACTGAAGAAAACAATTTTTTCTATCTCCAAGTGGGGTTAACTGTCCGTCAAGACCCAACAGAAGCTGGAAAGCAGATCCTGTGGAATTCTGACTGATGAAGGATTTTAAAAACTGGATTGTACTGGGAAGCATGCAAGGAAATACAGCCTTTCCACTGAGAGAGTTACTGTGAAAGTTTTCAAAAATCACCTCAGTGTCTAGAATTATGTTTCCAAAGCACCTTAGAGATCCAGGTCTGCATTACCTGCTTCTGCAGACTTCATATTTCCAAGTCCATCCACAGTGCAATGGAAACCCAGGCCTCATGGCCTTGCTGCCACATCCATACCACACTACATAGACCTGAATCAGGGGTCAGCTTCTGTGGGAATCTACCAAAATACCCCAAGGCTCCAAGCATTCTTGCCACCAGGAACTGATCGATGGCTTCAAATCACTGTGGGTTTGTGGGAATTTGTCTGTTCATCCCACAGGAATTGACTGAAAGATTCTGGATCACTTTAACTGCAAACACATCCAACTGAGCCATTGTGTGTCCACCTGACCCCAGAAGCCAGCACCATCAGAACGGATACTGACTTAACAGAACTTCTCCTCTCCACCCCATCAGCCTTATTTCAGGAATCAGGCATAGCACCTGCAAACACTAGTGGACATTTCTTCTCAAAGGGGGATACTAACATGTCAGATGCAACCCAGCTAATGTTTCTCATGCCTAGTGCCTTAGGCACAGATTCCCTATAGATAGGTATATCTGTAGCATCTCAGCAGCTCACACTGTCATAGGAACTTGTGACAACCAACAGTAGATCCAACACTTTTGCATGAAGAAGAAGATACGTCTGCAGGTTTGTGACCAGTTTGTCCCAATATTCCAGCTCCAAGACACCGACACAAGAAAGTCTATGCCAGTCCAGATGCAGGTCACTATAGTTATTTGGAAACTGGCTACCCCAAAATGCTATTCATCCATGGTGTCAAATCAGTTGTTGAGGGTGTTGTGACAGAGCTTTTTGAGGGCAATCAGCACTGTGATATGCCCAAAGATAGTGAGCACTATAAGTGTTCCTGAAATAATAGCTGGTTTTGAGAGACTAGGCTTTTCAAACTACATCAGGGACTTAGATGAGATTCACGTATCTATAGCTTGGCCTCCACAAGGAGCACATAAAACACAAAGGGTACTGTTGAATGATTATGCAGGCTCTGGTTAACTACAGGGGTTGATTCATGGACATTAATGGGATTGAAATTTTACCTTCATAGACTAGCTGAGACTTTACTACCACCAAATGACATTTTTATAAATGAAGTCAATGTCCACTGTTATATTAGGTGACCCCGCTTATGAAATCTTACCAATTTCTGAGAATGTGGCCAAAGAAGATTCAACTACACATTCAGTTCATTCAACTACACTACTCAGTGCAAGACTGAAATGCCACTGGAGCTGCTTTCAAAACCATTTGGATGCCAGCATCATCAATGCAGTCTGCATGATTGTGACTCCTCGTGGTCTGCATAATGTCTGTGAGGACAAGGAATAACCCTTCTGCCAGAAGCAGAGTCAAAACACCGCTGGATTTATGAACCAGGACACACAGTCAGACAGGGAAACTGTGAAGACAGTGCTGGATCCACATACACAATGGAAATCAGGGATGATTTCTCTGCATGAGCTTTCATGGGAGAAGATCCCACTTCCTCAGATGCTTCGAAGATGGGTGAAATACAGAAAGAAATGAAACTAAATGCAAGGGGGTGTAAAACATAGGATCAGGTCATAAAGTAACAGCAAATCAGAGCAGTTTACAGGCTCAAACCATGGGAAGCCTGAAGTCAAATTACCCTTTGTAATGGGAAAAGAACCCATAGTCTCGATTGAGTCCTGCTTTCACAGAATTTAGCTTGCATATTAATTCGAGTTCAGCTGTTTCTCTTTGGAGTCTTGATGACCTAGGTACATCTCTAACGACAGTCGTTAACAAATCCATCATCGAGTGATTAGGAAGATGGAAGTGCTCAGCAACTGGTTTCTTTGTTCTTTGATTTCTGATATCAGCTGTGCTCATTCAGTCTCTTACGGAGCTATCGTCCTGTTTGTGCAATATATAAGGTGTTGGGGCATTTCTTGCACATGATGGCACTTCCATCTTCCTAATCACTCGATGATGGATTTGTTAACGACTGTCGTTAGAGATGTACCTGGGACATCAAGACTTCAAAGAGAAACAGCTGAACTCGAATTAATATGCAAGCTAAATTCTGTGAAAGCAGGACTCAGTCGAGACTATGGGTTCTTTTCCCATTACAAAGGGTAATTTGACTTCAGGCTTCCCATGGTTTGAGCCTGTAAACTGCTCTGATTTGCTGTTACTTTATGACCTGATCCTATGTTTTACACCCCCTTGCATTTAGTTTCATTCCTTTCTGTAAGTTCACCCATCTTCGAAGCATCTGAGGAAGTGGGATCTTCTCCCACGAAAGCTCATGCAAAAAATAAATCTGTTAGTCTTAAAGTGCCACACAACCGCTTGTTGTTTTTTTACTGGACTAGACTAACACGGCTATCCCTTTTGAAATTGACATGATTTCTCTGAGCTTCCATATAATAAATGCCCATGCCTGAAGAGGAATGAATAGCATTTGAGATTGTGCTGTGTAGTTGTTGGATGCTTTTTAAAAATACGTATGGTTGTATGAATTATGAATTTTGTAGACACTGTCAAGAAATGCATGGAGACATGTCACGTATTTCATCTATATTGGCCATTTACTGCAATTCACAGCTCGTGGATTCATATGATGACAGCTGGTCTCATTGCTTCCTGGTATTACAGCAAAATGTAATACATCCTGCAAGTTCCTAACATGTGCAGGATACATCTTCCTGATTCAGAAAGTTAAGGAAACAAAGGGGCCAGGGGGGTGATCCATTTTCACCAAGAGGGATGAATTAGCTGCAAACACAAAGATATCTGGGAACTTGAGTGGCAGTGATAGCACTCTGATAGAATTCAAGATTCTAAGGAAAGAAGGACAGAAAACAGCAAAACAAGGACACTGGACTTCAGAAGGTTAGATTTCAACCAACTCAGAAAAATAATGGACAAGGTCTCATTGGAAGATCAATCTGGAAGACAAAGGAGTCAAAGGGGGCTCGCTATTCCTAAAAGATATAATACTAGAGGCTCAACATTAATACATTCTGATGCAGAGGAAAAAGAAGAAGAATCAAAGAAGGCCAGTGTGGCTGCACAAAGAACTCTTTAGCAATCTAAAACCAAAATGGAGACAAAGGAATTGGGAAAAGGGGCATTTCACCAAGTATACATGGGAATAGAGCGAGCAGGTAAGGATAAAATTAGAAAAGTCACATAAAAAAATAAGTTACAGATTGCAAGAAATGTTAGAGACAACACGAGGAGGTCCTTCAAATATGTCAGACCAAAAAAAAAAAAACACCCACCACTGTGTGGGTCTGTTGCCAAATAGGGAAACTACTCAATATCCACTTCACTTCAATTCTCACAAAAAGTAACAAGTAACCAAGGGACTAGTGAAGTTACCATAGACAATAAGGATGAAGGGATTCAGATTAGGATAAGCAAAGCACATGTCAGAGATCTGACCAATCTGAATTAATTCAAATCAGCTTGGCCTGATCCTTTTCACCACAGGGTGAAAGAATTAGCTGAAGAAATCTCAGTACCACTGGCAATAATATTTGCTAAATCATAGCTGACAGAAGACCTGAGAAAAGCTAATGTGTTCATCTTTAAAAGAGGAAAATGGAGGTTCTGGGGAACTTTAGATCCATGAAGCCTGACTTTGACAACTGGGAAGGTACTAAAGTAACAAATAGGACATATCAAAAGTTTCAAGTCAATCACGTTAACAGTCTTTAGAAGGAAAGTACTGATGGAAGCAAAATACTGATGAACCAAAATGAACTTCGCTAAAAGGAATTCCAACTCCCCTAAAACCCAAAAGAACCTGTACAGACAGAATATCTATGGTGAATTAAAAAAAAAAAAAAAAAACAGTGAGAAAAGTATTATTGAAAATAACAAGATAGCATGAGAATGCATCCCAGCAGACTTCTTCCCAAAGCCAGAACTGTTTTCATCTAGCAATGCAGCTTAAATTATTTTGTTCAAATATACAGGTGCATTCACAGAAAGACCTAAGTGATGTTTATGTTACCTCTTGTCCTGATACTGTAACATACTCTGCATAAGGATTCTTTATCATTCTTCGTATGTCTTGCAGATGAAATTGGATCTGAGATATCACCTTCTGAATCTCATCCTTCCTCTTTCTGATAGTAGGGAAGTCTGTAAGATCCTTGAACAACTGGGTTTTATCTCCAGTTCTGTGTACAATAATCAGAAAAAACTACTATATGCAATGATTCTGCCTCAGTACAATTATTTATTTCCATCAATAAACATAAGTTATCTGGTATCCACATATTTTTTGAGTATACCATATTACATGTTTAACTTTCTCTCATAACACACAAACTTGCAACTTTACAAGGAGAAAAACACAAATCCCACAGAAACACTATACTATACTTATAAACTATACACAGATACCCCACCCTTACTCCAAGTTAGTATTTTTAAGATAAGCACTCAAAAGTCAAAAAATGCCAGAATTTAGGAAGTTGCCTATGCAACTTTATTTTGGCCTGTTTCTGCATATGCATTATAAGATAGTATGTGATCTTGTAATCAAAGACTGTTCTTCCAACTTAATAATGAAGTAGTGCCATCCCCACCAATAATACAAATATTTCCATTTTAGAACAAAAATATAACCTTCTGATTACATCATAGCATAGATGTCATGTTGTGCAATAGGCAGGGTAAGTGATAGAAAAGCTATTTGACCACCAACACAATAATTTTATAGACCTAAAAAAGCACACATAACTAAGTAGACAGAAGGAGGCTCAAACCAGTACAGAGGAAATAAGGAGTCTCTGAGGATTTACAAGTGATTGTCCCACGTAGATCATATACAACAGTGATCATCAGGGCATGATTTGAACAACAAAATCCTTTGAAGTGAAAGTCAGACTGCACCAGAGACTGGCTTCAAGAAGGCTGAAGTTCCTTTTTGGGGATACCAGCTCCTTATCTATGGGCCCTAGGTCCTTATTTGAAGATCAAAGTTATTTAAAAGTACACCAGTGTAAGATTAAATGTTTAGAAATATCAATTTAACTGATTGATAAAAATGTAATAGACAATTACATGGTCAATCAAACAAAGAGCTGGGTTTTGACTGGCTATATATGACAAAATAAGTTTCAAGGTACCGCAAGTAACATCCCTGTGACTATCAGACTGTTCGGAAGAAGCTGGGGCATGCCACTCAGCAATCTGAAGATTTGCTCTGTGCAATATACCATCACAAGTGACTTCCTCAATCCACTGGCGTTTTGGAGGAGCTGGGCTTTAACAGACTGTACATGGCAAAATGTACCACAATCCTCACAACCATTGAACAGTTATATTTACCTGAGACATGGAATTCTGTTACGTAAACACATTTCTTTATAAAAAGTTGTGACCCATGCCATCAGCACCCCTCCTCCCCTTGCCGACGCACAACTAAACACGTACGCTCCCTTTATTAAATTATAGAAACTATAATAGGAAAATTTCAGAGAGTGAAGCTGTGTTTGCTGATAAATGAACTTGGTGAATGATGTGCTTGTTCCACCTCTTCGGTCTCTCTAAGAGGCATCTGGCTGGGCTGTTGGGCTCTGCACTTGCCAGGTGACACAGGCCTGTCTGTTTTGTTGTCACAGTCTCTTGTTGCTGAGACCCTGGGGGCTTTGAACAGCACCAGTTCTTTAAGTTTCTAAGTCATGTATACTCTGTTTGAGAAGGAGCAAGCTCAGCACTGAGGAATGGCAAACTGAATTTCAGTGGGAATTCGCAGAGGGAGTCAGATTCCTGTTTTAGGTATGGCTTTACACCAAGTATTTGATGTGAACGATGAGAGAACAACTGACTTTGATGTGCTATGTTTTCTATTCATCTGGACAGAATAAATTTCTACTGCCTGAAATACAAGCTGGTGACAATACTGGAATAGAAGATATATGATTTGGAACCTTAAGTTGCAATGTTGTGTAGCATTTGAAAAAACAAAGACTTTTTGCACATCTCCTGTTTGGAAATCATTTTATGAATGCCATAAGGGGAAGGACTAGTGATACATGAATTGGGGAGAACAGGAACCAAAGAGGCAGACAGACATTTGTGACCAAATGAATAAAGAGAATCAGAAGACATTTAACTCAACTAAGGGTATCAAAACATTTTCAGGTACTCAGGAAGCCAACTACAGAGGAATTTGTCTCTGGAGGAATGGAACAGAAAGCTCTAGGGGACATACCTGATGGTTATCCTTGTGGTTTGAAATAAGCAGCAAACAACAGAGGCTCTTCAACCATCCTAAGAATGCAAAAAATGATCACTGGTAACTTCTTATTAAAAAAAAAAATATGGACAGAAAATTCAGCAAGGGACAACAGGACAGCCTGCTGTCTTCCTGGAATAAAGATACAAGATGTAATGGAAAATTAGGCTGGATTATGATGCTGCCTAGCAAGTTTTCACTGATGATACATATTGGAACCTATGACACTGTACCACATGGACCCATTCTACACGGATTATAGAAGACCTCATGTATCTTTGAAAGGAACGCTGGAAAAGAAAAATCTAAGAAATCTTCTCAGAGATCTCACCAGTTCAATGAGCAGCAGAAGGCAGAAAATACTGGGGATGAACTATTGGCCACAAAAATTGTGGGACCCTGAATGTTTTGATTTTGTTGGACATTGAACTATACTTCAGTGGGACAGGAAGTTGTAGAAACATGATGGCCTGCATCTTACAGGTAGTGAGAGCTTTTTGGCTGGAGATTAGCTGAAGCAGCTAGGAAGGCATGAAGCTAACAATTCTAAGGGGTGGTGCTAAGGAGGTGAATGAGGTACAAAACACAAGATTTCATGAACAAATAGAACTGATGTGGCGAAAAAATGTGATGGAGTCTTTCAACTGATTAAATACCCATGCTAAGAGTCTGGATAACAAGAGGAATCAAAATATCACTGATGACAATTTTTTCTTTTTATGTAGCTGGCAAGACTGAAACCTGGTGATAACAGGGGTGCACATGAATGTGAAAGAAAGGTTGACACTATAGATTAAGAAGAAACAATTACTTGTTTTACAATTGTTGATATCTCAGAACCATACAAAGATCTTGAATGCATATGGATCAAATCTACTAACTGACAAAGCCCAGGATGGGGGTCTCATGAAAAGCTTTACAGGCCACCAAAGCAAACCACAGAACAAAGCAAGTTATTCCTGATGGATAGCTGCCTAATGTGCTGACAGAAATGGTGCTGTTTCAAAGGAGTTCAATTCAGGAGATATATGCTGGAGGCCTCATGCAGCCAGTAATAAAATATCTCTCCAGTTCTTAAAATTATAGATGACAATATTCTAACACAGAAGGTTTTGCACTCAACATGAGTTAACTCTGCTTTGGTCCTCATTATGACAGATAAAGACAAATTAATCATGAGACTGAGTGGTGTTGGTGACCTAGGGAACAGCTATCACCACCAGTTTACATTCAACATAGGCAAAAAGAAGACGTTGGTAAGCTTGCACAGCAATGATGGTTCTTCAAAACTTGGGTCCCCATGTGTGCTCCACACTAGGTGTATCTGTGTCCCTGCACTGCTGGGCAGAGAACTTCTCTAGCAGTCCACTGAGTCCACACACACACTCTCTACTTGTGCTGTGCCACGAGGCTAGCCAGAGTACACAGACTAACCATCCTTCAGTTCCATCTCTACTGCAGAGTCATATGCAAAAACTCTGAAGTACAGGGTAGGAGGGAAGGTAGTGGAGTACCCATAGGGGGACCCATCTCAAAGAATCATCATTATTGCACAAGCTGATTAACTCCTATTTCTTCAAGTGGTATCCCTAAGTATGCTCAACTCTAGGTGACTTCTGAGGAGTCCTCTTAGAGAGCTGGGACTTTGGGCTCAGGTTAGTCACAAATGATACTACTGTAGAATCAAAGACGCCATCAGAGGCGGACTCTCCAGTGACCACACAATGTTCTGTGAAAATGTGGATGGATATCCATGTCACCATTCTGAAGATCTCTGAGATGTGGGAATTCTTAAAGAAGGTGACAGATGAAGAGATCCATCTTGTGGAATATTTACGGAGTGTTAAAGAGTCATGTTATAAATTTGATAGCACTGCTAAATGCAATTTAGAACCCACTTAGACAGATTTTTGGGTGACAACGCTGAGCCCGCAGACCTTTCTGCCATCAAGAGGAACAATCTTGTGACCTTCCTAAATCTTTTTATCCTGTCGAGGCAGGGGTCTCCTAACACTTAAGGTGTGTAGTATGACCTCCCTTTTGTCCCAGCTAGGCTTGGGATAGAAGACAGGAAGATAGACAGATTGATTCATGTGAAAGGAGGAGGTTACTTCAGGGATGAAACTTGCAGGCAGCCCAAATGTAATCTTATCTAGGAAAAACACTGTGCCTGTTGGATGACCGTCAAAGCTGTTATCTTCCGTATTCTTCTATCTGAAGTAACTGCTATCAGAAAAACAGGTTTCTTCAACAGCTATGTTAGTGAACAGGCGACCACAGATTCAAAGGTGGGCCTGGTTAGCCCTTTCAATACTAGGTTTACATCCCACAAGTCGGTAGGAAGCAACGATTACGGAAAGAGGTTGTTATTCCTGTAAGAAATCTCTGAGTGGCTTGGTGCAAGAGTACTGATTACCCTTCTATGTGTTGGTGAAATGCTGTGATAGACAGTAGGTGGACCGAGAGCACTCGGGGATAACCCCAGTTTTTTGAGTCAGAGCATGTTCCACAATATGTGGAAGAGCTGCTGACACTAGCAAGATGTCTTGGGAGGTGCGCCAAATCTGAAATGTGGACCATTTATGCATCATGTGGAGGACTTTGTGGTAAGACCTCTTGCACAACCTTTCAGCATGACTTTGTATGTGCTAGAACAACATAAGAACCATGCTTTGAGGCAAAGAATACCAAAGTTAGGATGTATGGTATGTCTTTTGTCCTGTGAGAGGAGGTACAAGGCGGCAAGAAGGGAGCCTGGTGGGCACACTGCAAGCTGCATCAGATAAAGATACCAGGTCTGTCTCAGCCAAGTAGGAACAATCAGGATTATGTAAGCTCCATCGCTCTTTATCTTTAGCAGAAGTAGAAAGTGGGGAATGTATACAGAAAGTTTTTGTTCCAGAAAAGAAGAACATTGCCCAGAGAGTGCTGCCCAGTCACAGCCTGGAGGAGTACCGTGAATACTTCTTGTTCTGGTAAGTGGCAGACTGATCTGTGGACAGTGTTCCCTATCATGTGAACAAGCTGTGACGTACTAATGGATGCATCTTTCACTTGTGGTCATGTGGGAACTTATGACTGAGCTTGTCCGCTATTAAGTTCTGCATGCCCAGAGGTCAGCCATGAATAAAGAAATCTGAACCATAAATAAAGAGCTGGTACCAAAAGTAAGGAATTGGGAATAAGGAAAAAACTTCAGCCTCATGGTCAGCTCTCAAAACAATCCTTTTTATCATACTGATGGACAATGTCAGCAGGAAGCTCTCGAACAGAAAAGGTGAAAATTCTGTATCTGCAGAGGACATCAGGCACCCCCAAAAGAAAACCCTAGAGGAAATAGCAAACTGGTGGTCAGTTTGGGATGAAAATGGGCATGACTCAGATACAGCTTACATAGGTCAACACAAGCACCACATGGAAACAGGACACAGGTTAATTAGCGAGACTAAATCAAACTGACCAGTTCACATACCTTGGTGGCTGGATTATGGAAGTTGGTGAGTTTGAATGTGAGATACATTTCAGATTGCAGACTGATGGATGAACACTGAACAACATTTCAGGTGTTGTACATGACAAGCATATGACATTGAGACTGAAAGAACTACTCTACAGAACACTGGGGTGCTCTACAGTGTTGAATGGTCCATGAGCATGGGCGATTAAGAGACAGCAGGTTCACCCGCTACAGGTATTCAAGATGAGATGTCTTTGTTCCATAAAAGGAGTTACAAGAAGAGACAGATTTCAGAATGAAAATATTAGGATGGAAGTCAAAATGGCTGACGCAGCTGATAAAAATCCAAGAAGTGCAGTTTTATTGATTTGGCTAGATAGAAAGGATGAACAAAGGGGACTTCCTGAAAGCCAGGTGAGAGCCCAACAAAAGCCAGAGAAGTAATGAAAGGATTGCATTAAAGAAAATGGGATGCAGGTGGACTTTAGTGATAGTGCAGACACACAACGATGGATGCTTGTGCAAAAGCCTGACTCCGGTCAATAGGATAAAAAGAGAGGGAAGAAGAAGATTAGATGTCATACCTGTGAAATCTTGTATCTAAAGAGAAAATAAATCTAGGTCTGATAGAATGGTAAAAGAAGGTTAAAAAACCCTCCTACTTATTGCATGCAATCCAACA
Organism: Podocnemis expansa; assembly: GCA_007922195.1. Classification (NCBI taxonomy): domain Eukaryota; kingdom Metazoa; phylum Chordata; order Testudines; family Podocnemididae; genus Podocnemis; species Podocnemis expansa. The sequence goes on along the minus strand of ML681990.1, from coordinate 49,776,057 downwards.
TCCTTTTTCACAGAAAAAACTTCAACTAGAGCCAGTAGCCAGCAGGATAACACTGAGACAAGCTCTGATTCAAAGATCCTAATATAGACCAGAAAAAGTGAAGTCACCATTTTATAATACTGCATGTTTAGAAACATCTTTACCACTGATTAGACATATTTCCAAAGGAATTGGTAAGAAAAAGACAACTGCTAGCTAGCAATTGATTGTAAAAATTCAGTCAGTGTCATGTGCTAGCCATCTACTGAAAACAAAAAGTACAAATTTCCAAAAACAGCAACTGCAGATATTAAGCAATTTTACTGTTTTAAAGTCAGTATTACTTTTCAAAAGAATATTTTATGAATATAACACTCTAGTATAAAATAATAACATGAAACTAACACAGCCAAGTGTCTACATACATAGCTCTTTGTCTATACACACATGCATGCACAGTGAACTATGGTAAAATAAGAGTTCTCTGGCACAATTATGAAATGCCTGCACAAGTCTGAAACGTATAACAAAACCATGAGTTAATTGTCATGTTTAACCCAAATAAATTCAAACAAAACATTCACATTATGATATGTGGTCATATTTTCATTTATATTCTCTTTTAGATGAAACTTTGAATTTAGAAAAAAAAATAAGCTAACATTTTTATTTTTTACTATTTTTTGTATTACTTCACCTACAACTTCAAGTTGCCTTAGTCACCATGTACAAAGTGATAAGGGAAAAAACCTATATTTTCTGTATCTACTAAAAAGTAGCTGTAGTACCTTTTCTATAAATCCAATATCATTATGATAAGGTCTGCTATCTCGCAATCTGCCAGAGCTATAAATGGATGCTATATATCAACAGAAAACCTATAATCCAAGCTATCCAACAAGACATAGCAAATGTTTCTAACCTTTCAATTCTCTAATTAAAATGGACCTTAAATCTGTCACTGATCCTAGAGGAAATATTGGCAGTCCTACATGTTAGCACAGTTAATTTTTCAATCCCTGCTGGGGAAAAACATCAAAACATTTTTCTGTCAATTATTTTAAAACAAATAACTATTTTAAAAGTGCTCAGAGATATGGAACATGAAACATAATCCTGCTACAGACACATTTTTAGGCAAAGCATGTGGAGCAATGAGATACACAGGGTGCAAAATAAATAAAATTAATTTTGTGGCAGCTGATTTTGTTTGAACAAAGGGATTTATGGTTACTATTCTGCCCAAATATGATGAAAATAATTATAAAGCACTTTTTGTAAAAGGATCTCAAAGAATTTCACAATCTAAGTCTCATAACCACTAAAAAGTTGCATCATGTCCATTTTACAGATATGCAACCTTCACAGAAAGGTTCAGTGAAACTTGCTCAAGGAGACGCAGGAAAGGTAAATTAACTTCAGACTTCCCATAGTTTGAACCTAAAAACTGCTCTGATTGCTGTTACTGTATGACCTGATCCTATGTTTTACACCCCATTGTATTTCGTTTCATTCCTTTCTGTAAGTTCACCCATCTTCGAAGCATCTGAGGAAGTGGGATTTTCTCCCATGAAAGCTCATGTGAGAAATAAATCTGTTAGTCTCAAAGTGCCACACGACACCTTGTTGTTTTTTTTGCTGGACTAGACTAACACAGCTATCCCTTCAGAAATTGACAGGAAGTTTTGGCAGAGCTAGACACAAAGCCTGTAGAATACACAATTTCAGCCTCATAATGTCCATTCTATAAACATATTATACACAAAAAACCAAAACACAAAGAATATTAAGGTTACAAAGTGAAACACTCAACATTGGAGAGGAACTGTGACATGCTACATCCCAGGTACACCTTGTAATGTGCATCACTGATATTCCCTCTTACAAATGTAACTGTGTATGGCCTAATGCAAAGCATGTCACGTTAGGTGCTTTTGGAATGATCTACGTTACTGACATTGTAGCACATTTCCTGCAACTTCCTACATGCATACAGATACAAAACTCTGCCTGGCCAAATCCCCAAATGTATCTCACATGGCTTGAACAGAGGCAGATGATCAGAGTTGTGTTTACACACTCTGCAGAAGCCAAGAATACAAGAACAATGCAGCTTAGGCACCTTGGCTCAAGAGAGAAAGAGCATGACAAACACACATCTGATTACAGGGGAAAGGGGGGAGCTGAGGGGATCTGGAAAGAAAGAGACACACTTTGAGCTGTGCAAGGCTCTTGGCCAGATTCCCTCTGTGAAGCAACATCAAGGACTCACATCTACCCAAATTACAGTCAAGCCTGTGTGGTAAACTGAACATAGACTGCAACAGTGACCTTAGTTCAGAATGTAACTTTTTCTTTTATTTGATTGTGGTTATCTCCTTGACTGAATGATTAATTGATTTCATATTAGTTAGACCCAGGGTGTCAACCTCGTTGGCTATGGTCAGATTTGACTTAAATGTACTTCAAGTGGGCCTTACCTACCATAAACCTCAATAGTAAGGGATGCACTCTCTAGTGTGGTCTTGTGGAGTGCAGTCGCAGGCTGCACAGAAAAGGTTTAAAGGCCACATCTGGCCCATGGGCCATGTGTTTGACACGCCTGAGTTAGACTTATATTCACTTAAAGCCTTACTGTAGTTAATAAACGTATGTTTGTTTTACCTAAAGCAGCGTATTTTGAGTGAGAGCTTGTAAGGCCTCAATGATAGCAAAACTGGTGCGTGTCAATGTCTTGGTTAAACTGATGGACAGCTGTTAATGAGCTCTTAAGGCCCAGCGGAGTGCACTGAACCTTGCAAGGCTAGTTCCTAGGGTTGAATCTGAGACTGGTCTGGGTGTTTGCTCAGGAACTATCCCATGAGTGACTAGTGACAGGCTCTTCTACCGGGTTAGGAACTGATTACGTGCAGATGGCTGGGCATGAGCTGCCCCAGACTGAGGGTTCATACAGCAAGACAGGTACGTTGCAGGCCAGGAGTGGAGAACTGTGGTGGCACAGTGGCACACGAGTCCAGATTGCAGGAGGAGAATGTCACAGAAGTCCAAAAGGAGAGCACTGAAAACACAAAAGAGACTGTTCTCTTTCTCTCTATTCCTGTGCCTAGCCTCGTAGTGCAGGGGTATCACTGCCACTTAGTCCATGGGGCTCTAGCACCACTTGTCTCCAGCACTGCCCCAGCAGCAACAGGGGTGGATCCAGACCAGGGCTGCCTGCCACTGGACAGCAGCAGCAGGAGCCAGATTGGCCCCAGGCTGCCCGGCATTAGCTAGCAGTGGCAGCAGCCAGAGACCAATCCAACTCCTAGATCAGGCCCAGGGCAGGGCTTTGTAGCAGGGTGGGGCTTGGGCACAGACCCTTTTTTCAGGGTAGTGATGTCCCCGTCGTAGTGCCCACTGGAAGTCAGAAGGAGCAATTCCAGGAAAAATCCTGTTTAGTTCTTGGTTTCCTAAACTGGATCATGTTCAGTTCTTTTATGGGGCTGGGCCAGTCACCGTGCAAAACCTGTGAGGGGATGCAGCACACTTAGCACAGGCAGTTTCTTCTGAAAATGTAGTTGCTGCTACACTCAAAGATCTTCCTACTGATCACTTGTGAACTGAGATTTTTTTCAAAGGCTGATCTAATCTGGACAAATTTTCACAGAAATGGGAAAAGACACATCCCTGACTTCACATCAATAGCCCTCTCCTCCTGACCCCCAAGTTCAAGTCCCTGCTTTAATGTATGAAGCTTCTTAACAAAATGGTTGTAACAACTTTTTTTAAACATGGGCAAAATATTTGTCCTTAACCTCCTTCTCAGAAACAACTGAACTGTTCTGGCTGAAACTTTCCAAAAATACTCAGTCTGAAACATTCACTCAGCATGGAAAACTTCAGCTTGACTGGTGGGTGAGGTGGTATCTTTTATTGGACCAGCTTCTGTTGGTGAGAAAGACAGGCTTTCGGCTCACACAGAGCTCTTTTTCAGGGCTGGAAAATCTACTCAGAATATCACAGCTCAATGCAAGATGAAACAGATTGTTTAGCATGAGTAGTTAACACATATGTCAATCTGTTCCATCTTCTACTGAGCTGTGACACTCTAATTACATTTCCCAGACCTGAAGAAGAGCTCTGTGAGAGCTCAAAAGCTTGTCTCTCTTACCAACAGAAGTTGGTCCAATACAAGGTATCACTTCTCCTGACTTGCCTCTCTACTATCCTGGGACTAACACAGCTACAACACTGCATATGTCCTTGAATAGTTTAAGTTTGGCAAAATTATAAGCTGACAAAAAAGGTCTTTTATTGGCAAATGTCAGACAACCTTAAATGTAAGTGAATCTTTTTGTGCCATCTATGATGTACATTTCACATTTTAAGTGTTATATAAATAAGATAGATAAATGAATTTTGTGTGTTAGTTAATCAAGTAAATTCAATAAGAAAAAGTACAAGACATGAAAGAGCTATTTTCTGTACTTACTTGGCTGCTTCTTCATTAAGTATCTTTAAGTAATGTTTCACGGGAGAGAGTAATTCAGGAATTTCCAAGAGGGCTGTGCTTAGTAAGGGAGCTTTCACTTGGGAACGTACAGCTGGAACCAGTGCCTGGAGCTCGGTCTCCACCCGAGACAGAGTGCTAACTATCAAGAAGAACTCTTGAGTTGAACACTGGAAGTGGAAAAGGTTTTAGTTAAAATTGTTACAATGCAATGTATGTTCCATGATTCCCAATTACACCTTGTTTAAATTAGCCAAAGTACATAATATAATTCTCTTCCCTTCTCCCCTTAAGCAGAGAATTACTAGTAGGGCCACTTATTACACGATTCAGTGTAGATCACAAATCGGAAGACTTGAAACAGTGGGTTCAAATTTACCTGCACTATTAAATCTGTTGGACAGCAGATAACTTGGAATAGATTTAATCAGTCCTAAAATCATTTATGAAATCAAAGATTGTGAAGACACACTGCATAATGATAAGAAAATATCAAATTACACTGTTAACAAGTATATAAGTGCACAGGATAAGGAGGAACATAAGGTAAGCAAAGTCAGCAAAGGTGACTACAGCATTTAGAAGGAAAGCTTTGCAAAGAGCTGTGGAGCTACAAATAAGAGAGATAGCAGAAAATGATGCTTACAAATTACCTATAAGTTTCTAGAACAGATAAAATTTCACAAGCAGAAAAGGAATATCCCAAAGGTATTTGCATGTAAACATTTATGGACTCTGATTTCATACAGACAATTCACTATACATATAAAACCACAAAAAAGATGCTCTATTTTCATATTGGTCTATGAAAAGATGACACGAAAGACTCCTCTTATTCTCATTGAATCACTTGTAGCTCTCTGTATAAAGTAAAAACTATATTCTCGTTGGTTCGTATCAGCTTTTCAGAAAGGGAGTGCATCAACAGAACTCCCATAAAATAATTCCTAGTGCTTTCAACACATTGCTTCCTACCAACTAATCACAGGATGAAAGACAATCCATTTTTTAAGATGACTTCTGAGGCATGTTTCTACAGTGAACAAAAACTTATCACTGAGAAGTTTTTCACTCTTTCTTTTAAATGTTACTGACACCACAATAAGATTACAGTTATACAACCACCTTGATCTAAAATTATCTTAAAGAAAATTTCTACGTATCTCAAGAGATAATCATTACAAAATGTTAAATTATAGTTCAGTTTACCCATCTATATCCTGTTTTAGTTACGCAGAAATTCAGACTTTTAATTCCTTTCATCTAGATGGCCATTGTTATTCTAAATTAATACTTCTCAGAATATATAACCAAGTCATAAAACTCTGTAAACAAATTATATGCATAATTTGTATCTGTACACAAGTTTCAATCTAACAGTCTACAAATAATCATTTGTAATCAGTTAAGTGTGACATGACTGGAAAATTCATTATGATCATTTATCATAAATATGTAGTAGGAATCTTTACATGTCTTGTAATAGTGACAGTTTCTTAGGCAATTAATTTCAAACTGAATTAATTAATTATGAATAGTTTATTTTTGCTTTAATATTTGGTCTATTAGTTACATTTGATATACTTCTTCTTTGATACATTTTCTGAATGTATAGTTTTAACACCCCTTGCTATGAGATGGACTGTATGTAATTTATACAAATAATCTTTTGGCGGTTTTATTCACTTGTTTTCAAATAACTTTCCAAGTTCCCTCAAACTGTTTCCTTTTCTTAAAGCCTCCCATATATTTGTGAAACCTAGATAAATAAAAGCAAAGAAAATTGCATCTTCTATTTAAATTTTATTCTATCAGATGAGTCAAAAACATAAAGGATTTCTGTGCAGGATACCCGCAAGAGACACATTTGTTAAGATGCTCTCTTAGGTACATCTGCACAGCAATTAAACACCTACACTTGGCCTAGGTCACCAGGCTCACACTGAAGGGCTATAAAATTGATTTGTGAAGTTTTAGGCTTGAGCTCAGGCTTCCATGAGGGGAGAGGGTCACAGAGTCTGGGTTCCAGCCAAGCCCAGATGCCTTCACAGCAATTTTTAGCTTCACAACCTGAACCCCATGAGCCTGAGTCAGGTGACCTGGGCAAGTCACACGTTTTTATTCCACTGTTGACATACACCTTGCAACATGATGGTAGAGTACAATACAAGTTAAAGATGGAAAGACCTAATAATCAGGGCTCGATAAAACCCAAGCGGCCAGGCTGCAATGGCGTTCTGTCACCCTGGTACCTGGGAACTGTACCTTGGCACCTTCAGCATGATGCAACTTTTTTCAGTGGCAGGCAGGCTTCTTTGTCCTGGCCCACCATCACAAGTGTCCACAGCAGTGGGGCCTTTACACTCCAAACCATTGCTGCCGCAAGTGTCTGCAGCAACAGGGCTTATGCACCACAGAGCTCCATAAGTGCCCACAGCGGCAGTGTTATTTGGAAGGGGGTGGGGGGCCTTTACCATGCCACTCACTACATCCCCCAGTGTTTGGGCTAGCACTTGGATGTACAACTCATTTGTTGAGGCCTGTATTAGATCGTCTCCATGCAACTGCCAGATTGTTCTCTGTGGTACATTTCCTAATGGTTTTGTATAGTCTAATGTTTTGTCCAGATTTTATCCAGTCTCAGGAGACCAAAAGACGCAAGAAATTGTGTTTTTACCAATATCCATAGCCTACTAAATCTCAACTAAGTGAAAGTTCTTTGTGATAGCCAGCCTAAATTTTCCTTTTCTAAAATAAATCCCAGTACCACTAGTCATGCCCCTTTGTACTCACACCAAACAGCTCCTTTGCCTCCTTGCTGTTAACAATCTCCAAAGCGTGTAGCCTTTTGTCCTCTTCTACTCATCACTTAAACACGCTAATAATCTCTTCATCTTTCATCAAATACACCCTGCCTCCTGAAGATATCTGTCAATCTCTGTACTCACCGCAATTTATCACCATCTTTCTGATAAAGTGGTATTGTCTTCATCATATAAACATGACAAAATAAAACAAATAATGAAATAACTCTTGAAATCAAAATTCAAAGGAAATCTCTGATATACAGACTAATTAAATAGCAAATTCATGCATGGAACCAAAATTAAAGGTAAAATATGGAGTCGAGAACATAGTGAAGGCATAATCCCTCAATTTAAATGCATCCATGGATGCAACATGGATATCCGCGGGCCATTTCTTGCGGATGCAGGTGTGATACGGAACAACGTATTTGTATCCGTGCAGGGCTCTAGTTATTGTACCTCTTTTTGGTACTAATAACATTCTACTTGAACACTGTGTCTAGTTCTGGTGTGTCTACCTCAAGAAGGATGTTGTTAAATTGGAAAGGGCTCAGAGAAGAGCCACAAGAATATTTAAAGACCTAGAAGAAATACTTTTTAGTCAGAGACACAAAGAGCTCAATCTATTTGTCTTAAAGAGAAGATGAAGGGATGCCTTGCTTGTGCCTGTGAGTATCTTGATTGTGTCTGCTGCATAAGTATCTACACAGGGGCAACAAATATCTAGTAATGAGCTCATCAATATAACAGAGAAAGGTATAAAATGATCCAATAGCTGACAAAGTCAGACTGAAAGTAAGATGCAATTTTTGACACAGAGGGTAATTAATCACTGGAAAAAATTAGCAAGGTCATGGTGGTTTCTCAACACTATTTGAAAATCAACATTACATATTTTTTCTTAAAGGTATACTCTAGGAATTATTTTGGTGATGTTTAAAGACCTGTTTTATATGGGAGCTCAGACTACATGGCCACAATGGTCCCTTCTTGCCTTGCAATCTATGTATCTAGAGACCTGCTGGGTCAGACACAGTTCAAAAATGTGAATCTGCCAGAAGTGGTATCTTTGGAAAAGTGAGCTTTTAGAGACTATCTGATTGCTAGTGAACTCATTAGGGAATAGGTGAATAGTTACTGAGAGAGAGAATGAAAATATCCCTTATTTACCTACTTTGGCTGTTACTGCATGCTCTGGTTTGATTTTAGCAACAACACTGAAAACAGAGCTAAATTTGATATCTTCAAGAAAACTAGTATTTGGATTCTATTTGAAAGAAAAATGTCAATGTAATGTAGAAAAAATTGGGTTCCATGTACATGGGATTAAATTGTCTTTTTTTTTTCCATTAAAGACCAAACTTCACTTTTAAAAATGACAATAAAATTCCTTATTTACATGGAGCAATTTTGGCAGAGGTCAGCGTCTCCTAAAGATCCCAACTTTGAACCATCTTTGTATTAACTATAAATCCATTCAACACTAGAAAAATAATTTGTAGCTGAAAACGGCAATAAACAATGACAAACAAACAGTAACTTACCTGTAACTAGTGCTCTTCGAGATGTATTGCTCATGTACAGTCCAGCTCAAGTGTGCATGCACCGTGTGCATGAATCCCCAGAAAGTTTTTCCCTAGACTACCCCGCAAGGTCAGTTGTGGCCACTGGGGGTGCTCCACAACCTCCTATATATAGCCCTGCCAATCCTCTCCTGCAGTTCCTTCTTGCCAGAATTTTGGCTGAGGGGAGAAGGGTAGATGTTCAAATGTACATGAGCAACACATCTCGAAAAACACTAGTTACAGGTAAGTAACTGTTTCTTCTTCTTCAAGTGACTGCTCATATCAATTCCAGCTCAGGTGATTCCTAGCCTTACCTCAGAGGAGGGATGGAATTCTACAGCTTGGCCGTATTCAAAACTGCTCTGCCGACTGCCGCATCTTCCCTTGTTGCTGAGTAATCACATAGCAGGCAGTGAAAGTGTGCACTGACAACCACATCAGCACCTTGCTTATGTCCATGATGGAAACATGCTCTAGGAATTCTGCCAAAGAGGTTTGGGTCCATGTAGAATGGGCTGTTAGCCATGGAGGCTGAACTTGAGGCAGCAGGTAACATTGCCAAATACAGGCTGTAGTCCAGTGTGTATAGGTGCTGTGATGATACAAGCTCTCCTTTCATTCTATCTGCGACTGTCACAAACAGGTGAGAGGATCTCCGAAACAGCTCTGTGCAGTCTATGTAAAAGGCTAACGCCCTTCGGATACTGAGACCATGAAGGCGTTTTTCTCCATCTGTGGCATAAGGTTTTGGGTAGAAAACCAGAAAGAAAATGTTCTGCGATGTGCGGTAATGGGACACCACTTTAAGTAGGAAGACCGGGTGTGGATGGAGATATACTTTGTCTTTGAAGTAGAGCATGTATGGAGGCTCCAGTCAATGCTCCCTCTAAGCTGCTGCTGCTGAGCAACGTATGGATGCAGCTGAGCAAGTTCCCTACCCATTCCCTGTCCCGGTACCAGGCCCCTGAGCCACTGCCCATCGGCTCTCCAAGTGCATCCATAACTTGCTCAGTTGCATCACCAGCTTAGAGAGGAAATATTGTATACATGTCTTTTTGTTCAAACTTTAGTAAATTAATAAAACCACAGTATTTCAGTTTAACATTCTTATTAAACAATTATAAAGCATTGATGCTGCCTATCAAGCCTCCTCTACACCTCAGTTTTTGACGCCTGTCTGTGTCACATTTCCAGGATTCATATACAGAGTCTAGGTCAGCCTTGAATCCAGCACTTAGATATGACTTGATGCGCATTAGCATGTCTAGATGAGAAACATCCAACCTGTTATGAGGCTCTGTCTTAATATCATTCATTGAACTGAAGCCTTGTTCAGCATCTGCACTAGATGCTTGAAACGTACCACATATATCAACCAACTGGGTCAGGAATGGGAACTTATCTTCTGTCAGTGTATAGGTGGCCAATGCCTAAGAATGTGTTCAGTGTACCAGCCATTACCTTTCCCAGAACAACAAACATTTTGGTTGTCTGTAATTTCAGCTCACCTTTAGAAGATGTGAAAATACATAAAGAAAACGTGTAAGAAACTACACTGATAAGAGCTGATGATCACAGATAGCCAATACAATTCTATTATTTTTTAGAGATTCCTAATGGATGTGCCAATTCTGACTAGATCTCACTCATTGAGCTAAATGAAGTCACCCTGATTTAGGCTTATATATTACTTGAGCTAATGTAAATTAAGGTCAATGACAGTTTTTCCACATTACTGAAAAAGTTAGATCAGGCTCCCTTCTCTCTCTGCTACAATCCCCATCTACCAGTTTTGTGTTGTTCTTGCCTGCAAGCTTTGAACTTTCCTTTACCAGCTTCCAACTGAAAACAGAGCTGTGCTAAAAATACATGGAGGGGACACCTCCTCCTAAAGCCATTGTTTATGGCACTTGGTAAAGATATCAAAATGGGAGGACACGTAGTTTGCCTATAATGTATTGTCAGGGCCATTCACTTAAATGTGAGCACAGGTGGGGTGTGCCTCTTGGATACCACAGAGCCAAGCATGTGTGAATGCCTATTATAGTGAGCCATTGAGAGATCCTGGGGTGGAAAGTGCTGTAGAAATGCTGGGTGTTAATAAAATAACATAAGGTTCTATACAGTTTTCTGTGTTTATTCTGAATCTTGGGTGGAATTTGTGTGTTGTGTCTACCTATCTCACTGTTTCCCAACCAGTGTGCCACAGCACACAGGTGTGCCACAAAATTTTTTGAAAAACTACTCAAAAGAGCTCTGGATTGGCTCATTGGCTCATGAAAATATATGGCATCATTTGGAAACTATATGGCAGTGTACCTCAAATGAATTAAAGGTAGCAAGGAGTGCCATGGCAGAGAAAACATTGGGAACCACTGACCTATGTGGCAGCAATGACTTGAAAGGGAAACAATACATTTCCTTACACTTCAGCCCCCCTCTTCCCCCCGCATGGCATGAGCTTTTCCCTGGCTTCTAATCTGCCCCCAGCCCGGGAGCCCCAACCCAGCTCTGATCTCCAACTTCTGCTCCCTGCCAGCCCCGACCCCAGCTCCTCCGATCCCCGCTTCTGTTCCTCAGGAACCCTGAGCCCAGGTCCTCCGATCCCTGCGAACCCTGACCCCAGGTCCTTCGATCCCCGCTTCTGCTCCCTGCCAGCCCCGACCCCAGCTCCTCCACTCCCCACCAGCCCCAACACCAGCTCCTCCGCTCCCTGCTGCTGCTCCCCACTAACCCCGACCCCAGGTCCTCCAATCGGGGACCTACGCTGGGGTCAGTGCTTGCTGTGCCAGTGAGTGGTGGCAGCTGCGCCACCGCTCACTGGCGCAGCTTACAGGGAACATTGGTTCCAATGTGAGTGCAGCTCAGACCCTCTTCTGGACAAAGTGAATGCCACCAGGAAGTCTGTCTTCCATGATAAGTACAGGAAGCCAGTGGCTCAAATAGTGAACCAGTGAGTCTGGAGAGGACTCAGTTTAAGTTCCCACTGGACTACAGGGGGGTTGAGTGCACAGGAAAAGCCTCTCTAGGCCCTTCAGGAAACACTTGATCAAGAGATCCAAAACCAGGGACCACCTAGGTAAACCTTCATGGAATGCCAAAATGGCCACTAGGTGGACCCTCACCGAAGATCCTGACAGACCTTGTTGCTGCAAACCTAGAAGGTAATCCAAGACCAACAAAACTGATGCTGAATATGTCCAAACACCTTTCTCCACTGCCCAGATAGAAAACCTCTTTCATTTTGCCTGGTAAGTGAGCCTGGTCGAAGGCTTCTGACTATTGAGCAAGACTTCCTGTACCTGTACAGAGTGTTGACTTTCATCTCAAGTTAACCACTGAGGAACCACACCTTGAGGTGGAGAGCCTGAAGACAGGTATGCCTCAATGCTCCCTGGTTCTGTGTGAGCAGATCTGGATACAACAGGAGCAAGGTCAGCTGCTTGGCCAACAGGTCTAGCAATGTCGAAAGCCAATGTTGGTGAGGCCAATCTGGGGCAATCAGAATGACCTTCGCCTTGTCCTGTTTCACCTTAAGTAGCAACTTGTGAATTAGACGCATCGGTGGAAATGTGTAATGAAGGTGGTTCGACCATGGGATCAGAAAGGCATCTGCCAGAGACCCAGGGCTACAGTTCTGAAACAAGTAGAAAATGTTGCATTTCTTGTTGGTCTCTGACACAAACTTGTCTATCCAGGGAAACCTCCATCTTTGGAAAGTGTCTTTCATGATATCCACTCGAAGGGACCATTCCTGCAATAGAAAACGCCTGCTGAGGTCATCTGCAAGGATATTCTGGCAACCCGGTAAGTACACTGCCATCAGGTGAACAGATTGTTGAATACAAAAGATCCAACGATTGAAGGCTTCCTGACACAGTAGAGAAGAGCAAGCGCCATACTGCTTGTTTATAAAGTGCATGGCCATGGTGTTGTCTTTCCATACCAGTATCATCTTGCCTCTCAGCCTGTCCTGGAATGTTTAGCAAGCAAAGTGAACTACTCTGAGTTCTTTCAGACTGATGCGCAAGGGAACCTTCACCTTGGACCACTGGCCCTGTGTTCTCATGCCATCCAAATGGGCTCCCTACTTAGGTCCGAGACATGAGACTGAAGACTATGACGGCACTGATCCTGGAACCAGTGCCCTGTGCAAACATTGCTGTGGGCACACCACCACTGCAGGGACTCCTGCACATGCTGCGGAATGGACACCAGGCTGTCCAATGGGTCTCTCCCCAAGCAGTAAACTATGGCCAATCACACTGGTAAGGGCCTGAGATGTAGGTGAGCATGAGCTACCACGTATATGCACAATGCCAAATGGCCTACCAACCTCAAACAATTTCAAACCAACATCAGAGGGTGTTAGCTCAGGTCTTCGATTATGCTCCTCATGGACAGGAACCTGACCCGTAGAAGGGAGGACTGCACTACCTTCCAATCTAGGACAACCCCAATGAATTCTATACACTGTGTGGGAACCAGTGTGGATTTGCCCACGTTGATCATTAAGCCAAACCTGGCAAAAGCAGAATGGACTACTTGGAGATGGGCCCAAATCATGCACAGTAAAATTGGGATGTTCTGTCTCCAAAGCAGGGGGAGAAGTAGATCTGAAATCAAGCCCAGTATGCCATTCTTGGGAGTACCCTCAAAAGTTTTTCTTGGTGCCATGTCAGCCATGTGATTGGCCTTTAGGGTGTCCAGAAGATCTCTGGCTCAAGCAACAGCCATTGCACTTTCCTTTATGGGAGAAGTCCGCCCTGGGCTGATAAGGGTGAAAAGGTGCCTGGGGCCAGAATGGGCATCTCTGGGAGCCTGGGGTATGCAGGCCCAGCAACTTAAGCATAGCCTGGGTGTCCTTCAACTTCTGTGGTTTAGAGTCTAAGATGAGAACTGGCCCTGTCCTTCCAAAGGTAAGTCCTCCATAGTCATTTGGACTTTATGTGTCGAGACCGAGGCCTGAAGCCAAGAGATCCACCATGCCACAGCCCTGGTAGCAGCATCCACTGCCTCCAATCTTAATTGTAATAGGGCTCTTGACATGACCTTGCCCTCTTTAACCACTGCTGAGATTTTGGGCCTCGAGTCCTGTGGCACTGCTGACATGAACTTTTCCATGGATACCCAGGAACTGAACACGTACCAAACGGGAATGGCTTGCTGGTTTGCTATTCTCAGTTGCAAGCTCGCGGCTGAATAATTTTTTTTCCCCCCAAACAAGTCCAACTTTTTTGTATCCTTCAACTTGTAAGTGGGGTCCTGGTGGCCTTGCCACTCATCTTCATTGGCGACTGCCACTACCAACAACCCTGGAGATGAGTGCTTATAAAAATGTTCATGGCCCTTGGCTGAGACAAAGTATTTCACATCATTCTCTTGGCTGTGGGTGAGATAGAGACGAGGGTGTGCCAAAGGATCTTGGTGGTCTCCCTTATGGTTTTAGACAGAGTGTGTGCTACCCAGGAGGGCCCTTTGGGCATCAAAATGTCTACCATGGGGTGGACATCCTCTACCACCTGGAGACCCATGTTTCTTGCCCCTCTCCTGTGTGACTTCTGGTGGGCCCTGCCATCAACAGGGATGGCCGCAGTGGTAGCTCCCTGTCACTGCTTAATCAGGTGAAAACGACAAAGACTCTCCGAGGGTTTCCTCAGGATTTGGAGGATCTACTGGGTGGGGGGGGCCTGTGGAAGTAGGGGCATTCCCCCATCTGTAGCCTTCCATGCTACCAATTCCAGGTCTGAGCCACCAGCTAAATCTGGACGGGCACTTGTGGTCTACATCAGTAGTGGCGTAGGTCCTGTAGATAGAGAGTGACCTGCTACTGAGCCCTGAGAACGATGGTGGGCCCAAGGAGTCCAAAAGGGCCACTGCGGGGGCATCTGCCACTGAGGCCACTGTGCATGTGAAGGGTGGCTACCTTTCCTGTATCTACTGTCCCTGCTGGTTTGGGAAATGACCAAGCCTTCATTCAAGCCAGATGAGAAATGGCTGCAGGGGAACCAGGGCACAGTGGTGCAGCAAGACATCGGAGATCAGTACCAAGTACTGTCCAATGGAGGCTGCTTAAGAACTGGTACCAGGGCAGGCCTGGTACCAATATGAGCAGTACCTTTGCATTCCTGCTGCTGCCAGCACCAAAAGCTGATGAGGCCTCAGCTAGGGCCAATCATACTTGTGAGCATGACCTGGCCTTCTGGGCTGGTGGTACCAGAGACCAATGCCATGGAGATGGTGGCTTCAGAGATATTGGGTTGCACCTCAAAGATACCAAAGTTCTTGGCACCAGTGCAGGAACTGATGCTGGAATGCTCTCAAGAGCAGGCAGAGCTGTCTGCGCTATTAGCTCCCTCACCACCTCAGAAGTTTCATGGGTGGAGGTTAACTGTAACTCCTCCTCCAAGATACCCCAAGTTGGGGAAGGCACTGACACCGGACTTGATGAACCCTCAGCTAGGGCTAGAGTTGATGGTACTGCAGTACTGAAGTCCAGTGGCCCACCTTGGGTCACACTTTAGACCCATACTTGGCTGACCTCACCGTAGGAGAGTGACCTCTCTCCATCTTCATCTTCTTCAGCAGTGCCAGGGAATAAGACCACTGCTGCTGGGGGCCTTCTGCTGGTACCGGGTCTCTTTTCCAGAGTCGTTACTCCTCCTTGCCACCAGTGTGCTTCTGACTGATCCGGTCCTACCAGAGTTGGAGCCCCCAGCTTCTACTGTGCAGAGAACTTCCTCCTTCACCAGAAGCCTTAGCCTCTGTTTCCTGTATTTCTGGGTACATGGCTTGAAACTCCTGAAGATCTTGCACTTCTCCCAGGCACCTTGGGCAAGACATGTGCAGGTCACCCTTCAGTATAAACTTATTACATGACTGGCAGGCTTTGAAGCCAGGCATAACTTGACCTCTGGGCCTGGGGCAAAGAGTAAACACTAAATTATTGTTCCACTTAACTACCGCTACGAATAACTAAAGAACTCTTGAAGATCTACTACTCTAACCACCTGCAACAACTCAAATAAAGGAGAATAGCTGGCTGCACTGCAAGCAACTGTTCCACCGACAGTCAGGGTGGTAAGAAGGAACTGGAGAAAGAGAGGGTTGGCAGGGCTACATATAGGGAGTCGTGATGAGCCTTAAGTGGCCACAGCCAACCCTGCAGCTAGTTTAGGGGGAAAACTTTTTGGCAACCCATGCATGCTATGCCTGCACACCTGAGCTGGAATGTACGTGACCAAATCTCTCAAAGAAGACAACATAATGACAACCTACTCACCAATGCTAAAAATGATTTGGCTGCCATTGTGCACAAAGCATGCAAGACACCACACTGACATGCAACATATAGTGCTCTTTCTTCAATGATGATGAAAACAGTTCATCTTTGGTTATGCTTTCTTTACACAAGCAGTCAAACTGTTTTCACCAACCCTGAAAGGGGGTCAGGGAGACCCACTGCTCATAGTCACTATCAGCTATAGGTTATCACCCAAGTAAAAGCTTTTCAAACGAGAAAATGGGAGTCAAAAATGTTTTTATGTGACTGTACAATACCAGCCTCCTCAAATTCTAATTTCTACCTTTAAAACACTTGATGATGGCGTACTATTTTTGATTTAGATAAAGTGAGGTATTTTATTGTAAGGCTATTGCATTCTTTTTTTTTCCCCTATGACTTCTTATGCTAGGGGTGTCAAACTCCTGGTCTGTGGTCCAGATCAAGCCCTCCAAGAGCACTGATTTGGCCCATGCAGCTGCTGCCTGGTCTGTGCCTGGGACCTCTCTGCAGCAGTGAACAGGAAAGCCGGGCTGCTGGAAGAGGAGAGCCAGGCATGCTTTTGACCCACTCATAGCACAGGGAGAACAAAGGAAGCATTCCAGCCAATCCTGGATAAGCTCTACTGTGGTCTGCCAACCAGTAAGAATCCCAGTCAGAGCAGGCTAGGCTGGGCTCCTGAAGAGTCACCACACTGTCCACCTACCCCATTTGCTCACTGTCAGTCAGTCAGAGAGTCAGCATGCTAATTTGATTGACAGCACATTGCACAAATCACAAATAAGAAAGGAAAAAGAGACTGGGGCCATGTGGGAACGAGCCAATCAAAGGCCAGCTGAGATTGAGCCAACCGAAGGCCCACATGCTGAATGACTGAAAGTGAGTGGGGGTGGGGGAAGCAGGGGAGAAGCAGGAGCTCAGACCACCTGTGGCTGTGGCTGAGACTGCCTGCCTGCTACCACACGGCAGGGGAAGGGGAAAGGAGCATCTGGAAGCTGCCCAGATGGGAAGGGATGGGACGGCCCACAGGGCGGGGGAACGGAAAGGTATCTGAGAGCCTGTGGGGTTGGGGAGGGGAAATGGGAGCCCACACCATTCTGACCGTGGCAAGGGAAAGGGCTGAGGAGCCTGTGAGGCCACGTTGCCTGCAGGAGGTGTCCTGCTGTCCAATGTGCCCCCCCCCCATACCGAATAAGTGACGCCTCTGCCTTAACCTAAGCAGGTTAGAGGGGGAAAAATTATTTAAATTTACATTTAATAACATTGGCCTAAATATATGTGATACAAATTCAATAAATACATCTTTTCAGTTATTGGTAATAGAATGTACACAGCCAAAAAATATTGAGTCAAGATATAGCTTAGCTGAAGCCCAAATGTACTGAGTTATTGGGAGGATGTCTTTATAACACCTACAAAATTGTAATTTTATATTGGGACAATTTCTGATCTCATCAAAATATTACTTATATGTCGATTTTATAGAAATGTTTAAAAAATAAAATTTATTTTTGCATAATAAGTATATTATTGAGTAAACCACTTGGTTGTATTTGATGACATTGCTTTTATGTAACTGTACTTTCTTATTCTGTGATAAATATTTACACTAAATTAGCACATAAAAGATGTGGTTTAGATTATTCCTCTTTTTCCTTTTGTATGAATCTGTAGGTTGGTAATCTCTACTTCCTTGATATTTTATTAAGGATTATAGATAAAGCTGTCATGGAAGTTCACCGTACAAATATCAATCTATTTTGCAGTTTTATTTGATGTTTTCTAATGATTTCTGCTGGCTTTCTCAAGTGATTCAACATGTACTAAACTGCATGGCAATTTCTTAAACCAATAAATGAAATTAAAAATTATACCTCTTGGGTGTCCTCTTGAAACTTTACAAAGGAAATATGTTCTTTTGTATGTAAGATTTTGAAATTCAAATACACTTCTTCATGTGTTACTCTATCCCTTTTCACGTATAAGAAATGCTTCTGTGCCACCTATACTGTTTTCTGCTGTTGGGGGTACCATTAAAAGCAACTAAATATGAAGGTCCAAAATTTGAGATACCTCTCAAAATGCATGCACAGAAAAATTTCTGAAAAAGTTTCTTTGTAATGATTCACAAACTTAACTAGACTTTGAATGAAAAACCTACATTTAAGGAAAATAAGAAATGCTGACACTTAAAAATCACTAGTCCTCTCCAAATACAACATATATGATTTATAATGTGAAATATGAAGATGAAGAATAGCTAAACAGTTAGATTAAGCTACATGGTACCCATACGCTAATGATTTGCAATTATGGATAGTGAATGAGTCCAAATGAAGTGACACTTAAGCCAAGGCCTTGCTGTCAAGCAGGGTTTTGTCAATTCTTCTTTCAAGTAAAATGGCTGACCTACCTAAAATGATGTTATTCCTGACAGAACAAAGGTAGCATTTGTGCTGAAAGTTATGAGGTAAAAACACAAATAGGTAAGAACAAAAATCTTTTTTATTTTTTTCTGGGAACACCTAAAGCAGGGGAAACATAAAATGACATGGCCCAGAAACTGCCAGCAGGAAAAATGAAGAAGTTGGGAAGCCTGAGCATATATGTAAAACTCCAAGGGTTCATGGGTTAAAAGCTGATCACCTAAAGATTAAGTGATCTGTGATGCAGAAGTGTATAAAAAACCTATGTAAACATGAGCCAAAACTACAGAAACATCCAGAACAAAAACTAAAGAACAGGACTGAAGGATCACACCAAGGAATCAGAGAAAGTAATGACCATCATGGCAAGTGAAAGGACACCCATGTCCCAGATAAATTGGGCCCATTTACCAATCCCATTTTGTCAAAAGTATGTCCAAACACTGTGATGACAATTTTGTCTGAAATGGTATAAAGAAGGCAAAAATTGATTAAATCTAAATCGAGTGGACCCATTGTTCAGTTTCCATCTTCTACCCCCAACACTAGCACCAAATTTTTTCAGTGTGAACCCAGAAATGTCCATCGCTAGTTGGTATACAGACAGATAATTTAAGAGAACTTCGATTTTAACAGACAGACATTTGATTGATTGGTTTCAAGAACTCTTCTGGTCCACTGAAAATAAATCCGGTATGGACACACTGTCTAAATACTGAGATAGTACAAAACATTTGGTTTTGCCTTGGTTGGATACATGCAGTTACTACTCAAACTTCCACACGTTTATAACAGACTGAATTAATTTGAACCAAGAACAGCTGGATATGAACAAGCTTTCTCCAGTGAATTAGATTTTTTTCCCTCAATAAATTCAACCGATCAAGAAGTAAGAGAAGTAACTTGCACTCTCATGATTTAGACTCAACAATACACAGCACTGCCCACATGTGATCATCTGCAGTTGCTCACTGAAGCCTCCTAGTCTCTGCATGGGTGCAATTCATTGCAGACTGAAGTATAAATAGACTATCAAAATTCAGGGAAAAAAAAACTAATTTTTTTCATCACCATCTACTGAAATTGTATCTTCACTCTCCCTCTGTCTACCTGTTTGTTTAATCGAAAGCAAATTGGAAACTTCACTAAATATAACTATAACAGGGAATAAAAGAACAAAATACAGCACACGCACTATTAGCACATTAATCTGCTTCAACTAGTGATCAGTAGCTTCTAATTACAAGTAGTTTTTTATAAAAATGTTCATGAAAGATCTAAATTACAGAATTTAACAGTCAACTGAAAATATTAACAGCTAACTACAACCAAGTGGTTTTCATTTATTGATGTGATTTTAGATAAACATACACCATTTAAATCTGTTGCTTTAGGAAACACATTACTGAATACATACCAATCCAAATGATTCCTCACCTGCTAATGCACCCAATACATATTATACAACCAATGAAATCTATATATTTTAGATCAGTGACATGATGAAAATTTATAATTGTTATCTAACATTGCCATGGTAATTCTGCCTAAAACAATATTATTGATCCAACCAGTGTCAAACTAGATTCTTTTGGTCTAGAAAGGAAAGAATGTTTATTCTATTTTCCATCCTGTTACTGTGTGAAATGAAGGATACTCACCTCTGGGCAATAGACAAGGTTTTTCAAGATGTGTCCCCCTGACATGCTCCACTTCAGGTGTGTGGTCACAAGTCGCACCTAAGATCGGGGAGATTCCAAAGCAGTACCCACAGGGGGAGAGGCACGTGTGCCAGCAGGGACCGCTGTTCCGTTTGTGCCAGTGGTGATGCATGCACCTCCCCCCCCCATCCCTCAGTTCCTTGTCTACCGCGGAGACCTCCACTAGTTTGAGTATACTCTGAAGTAGAGGGGAGGAGGGCGGGTTGTGGAGCATGCCTGGGACACGCATCTTGAAGAACCTTGGCTACTGCACAGAGGTGAGTAGCCTTCATTTCTTCGTTGAGCAGTGTCCCCAATTGCTCCTTTTCAGGTGATTAGCTAGCAGTTTCCTGAGTGAAGGAAGGAACTTCAGAGTTCGTAGTGTGTAGCAATTGTAGTACTGCGAGGCCAACTGCAGTGTCTGAGTTAACTAGTTGTTCTATGGCATATGCTTTACAAAGGTATCTACTGAGGACCATGTAGCAGCCTGGCAAATGTCCTGAATAGGAACATTCTTAAGGAAGGCAAGAGATGTGGATAACAATCTTGTAGAATGGGATCAAATGTGTTCTGGTGGTTGTTTTTGTGATAGTGTGTACGCTGTGCATCTACATGAAGATATCCAATGCGAGAGCCTCTGTTTCAATATATGCTGACCTTGGGAGCATTCTACAATGGATACAAAGAGTTTAGAAGCCTCTCTGAATGGCTTAGTTCTTTGTAAGTAGAACGTGAGGGCACGTTTTACATCTAAGGTATGGAGTGCTGTTTGTTGCAGAGTAGTGTGTGGTTTAGGAAAAAAGATGGGAAGGCGTATTGCCTGACTGAGGTAGTAAGATGACATTATCTTTGGGAGGAACTTTGCGTGTGGTCTAAGGGAGACCTTGTCCTTATAGAAAACTATGTATGGAGGATCTGCCATAAGTGCTGCGAGTTCTCCTATGCGTCTGGCAATGTGACAGCAATGAGAAAAGCGACCTTCAGCAACATGTGAAGGAGGGAATTCTTTACCAGTGGTTTAAAAGGCGGTTTAATGAGTGTTCTAAGGCCCATTGTGAGGTCCCATTGTGGTGTTGGTGGAATTTTTGAACCTGTATGAATTTGTTGAGTTTTTGGAGGTCTAAGATTAGCCTCCACCCTCCTATTCTTTTCTCAGTTAGGAAATGTGGTGAGTATAAACCCCTTCCTGTGTATTCTTTTAGAACATGTTCTATTGCCCTGATGTAGAGTAAATCATCTATCTCCTGTTGCAGGAGGTGTACATGAGCGGGGTCCCTGAAGAGGGACAGGCAAGAGTGTTGGGTTGTCGGTCTTGATATGAAGGGGATGGAATAACCTTCAGTGATGACCTCTATGACCCACTTGTCTGATGTTAACATTGTCCATTGGTGGAGATATGGAAGCAAACTGTTCCTGAAGAAAAGAGGTTTCAAGACGGTATTGTTCTGTGGAAAGAGGGGGTGGTCGAACAAACCCTTGACAATGGCGTCAAAACTGCTGCTTCGAGGTTGTGCCTTGAGGGTTAGATGGTGTTTAGTTAGTTTATCTTCTCCAGTGTTGTTCCCTCAGTCTGGGTCTGAGGTTGTTGAATCGTCTGTTAGATTGACTCTGAGCATATCTGTTGTTGGTCGTGTGATATTTATTATACTTCCTTCGAGTGGTAGGAGTGTATATTCCTAAGGTTCTGAGGGTTGCTCTAGAGTCCTTTAGGGTATTCATGACCTCATTTGTCTTCTCTCTGAATGACTGACTTTTATCGAAGGGGAGGTCCTCGATGGTGTTCTGCATTTGTCTTGGTAAGCCTGCTGCGTGAAGCCATAATGATCTACGCATGACTATCGCTGTGCCTATGGTTCTCGCTGCTAGGTCAGCAGTGTCCAGCAAAGCTTGAAGAGCTATTCTGGCTGTAAGATGTCCTTCCTTTATTAAGGAGGTAAACTGCTCTCTTTTGTCCTCAGGAATAAGATCAGCAAATTCAGATATTTCCGTGCAATTATCATGGTTGTAGTTGGATAACATAGCTGTATAGTTGGCTACTCTCAGCCATAAAGTGGCTGAGGTATCGACCTTCTTGCCCAGCAGGTCAAGCTTTTTGTCATCCTTATCAAAGGGTGAGATTTGTGAAGGTTTTGTCTGGTTCTTTGATTCGCCACTTCAATAACTAGTGAATTGGGTTGCAGATGGGAGAAAAGGAATTCATGACCCATTGGGGAGATGAAATACTTTTTGTCAGCCTTTTTGCTGGTTCGGTTAGAAGAATCCGGAGTCTGCCACACGGTGTTTGCTGGCTCCATTATGCCATCATCCATTGGTAAGGCGATTTTGGTGGACACTGTTGATTGTAAGATTCTGTAAAGCTTACGTCATGTCATGAAGGTGTCCTCTGTAGCGATCTCCATGCTACCAGCTACTCTTTTGAATAATTCCTCAAACTGTCTTGAATCATCAGATTTGGATTGTGTAGTTGAAGTGCTCGGAGGTTCAGTCTGGTTGGGAGACATGGCCATCATTTGTTTTTGAGTTTGAGTGGTGAGATGCTGTTGCTGTTGAGATAAGATTGGTTGCTGAGTAGGGACTGTAGTCTGTGCAGTAGATTGGACCACAGCAAAAGTGGTGCACTGGAGCCAATTTCCCCAACTGACCCATGACATGTTAAAGTGAGTATTCATGAACCATGGGGTATTCATCAGGTGTATCCTGCACTTGGGTTCTGGAGTGCTGCCTGTATTGGGTGCTGGTTTGTTATTGGGTCAGGGACAGAAGGTGTGATGTCCTCTGACAGTGTGCTGTCCAGTGAAGAGAAGGAAAATGGAGAAAATTGTTCTGGTGAAGAGTCAGTCCCATAAAGTGGTGATATAGGTGAAGAAGTTGTGATGAGATCTTCTTTAGTTCAGAATGATGAGATTTACGCTTGCGGTTTTTGTGGACTTGTTCAGGCAAGGAAGTTCCCTGAGAGGAACATTGCTCCAGCTGAAGTACCTGTTCAGCCAGCACCAGGATCTCCATTTGAGTCTATAGTGGCACAGTGCTTTGCACTAATGGCACTGGGACCAGGGAGAAGAAGGGAGGTGCCGGCTTGAAGGAGGCATGGTACAGGTGTTGGCATCGGCACCGGTGTTGCCATTGTCGGCACCACTGAAGCCATTAACAGCGCAGGGCCAGTAGCTGGTGTGCCAATCGAAGCCACTTTGAAGTCCATGGTTTTTTCATTACGCCCACACTCTTTTCTCGAGCTTTATGGGCAATCCCCCATTTCCGGGGTACAAGTACCCAAGGCTCTCTTGTCCTCAAGGGTACTGAGTCCTCTTTCATTGCCTCTGATCTTTTTAGTGCACAATGGGGATGGTGCAGAGGAGTGTCTCTTCTGCTCTCCACTCAGGCTCTGAAGGGAATGACTGGGATCAGATGCTGGTTGGAGTGAGCCTTCCATTAAGAGGATTTTTAGCTTCTTCTCTCTGTCCTTTCTGGTTTGGGAAGTCAAGTTCCTGCAGTGTTGGCATTTTTGTTTTAGGTGTCCTTCACCCATGCACATAGAGTCCTGGTGACCGTCAGATGCCGACACCGCCTGCCTGCATGAGGTGCGGCACTTGAATCCCAAAGGACTCGGCAAAGTTAATAAATGTTTCTTCTCTCTTGTTTGTGGGTTTTTGAGTTTTTTAAAATTATTATTAAGGGTTTGGATGAGAAGCGGGAGCAGGAGATGGCAAGAAAGTTGTAGTCTGAAGAACTGCTACAGGTAAGTTTGTGGGTAGAGTTCGAGCTGCTGCGATCTCCGTCTTTGGTCAGAGGTGGTAGAAAAGGAACTGAGGGACCGGGGAGAGGGGTCACCGCTGGTGCGAAAGTGACAGCAGTCCCTGCTGGCATGCATACCTCTCCCCCTGTGGGTACTGCTTTGGAATCTCCAATCTCAGGTGCGGGGTGTGACCACACACCTGAAGTGGAGCAGTCGGGGACGCTGCTCAAAGAAGAATCTTAATTTTTCTTAAAGTTAAGAAAAAATAAATTGAAATGGATGTTTAAACATTTCCTGCAAACCTTAAGAAAGCACACTAAAACATACTGATACAAATTTAGAAAACACGAGTTGGTAACAACAGATCTGACAGATAATGATTTACCTTTTTGTGATAAATACTACAGAGTCCTCTCTCTATGTCTGGCATCTTATACAGATGACTTTCAATCTGACCAAACACACCAGTTTCTGACAGAAGAATTTCAGACACAGCGTCAAGTCGGGCATTTATTTCACTGTAAAAACAACAACAATAATGAGATCTGTAACAAAAATTTCAACTTCCTTTAAGGAAGGGAAAATATTTGTCCATCCAAAATTTTGGACTATGGCCAAGTCCATGCTACCATAAAGTTATATAAAATGCTTAAGACATAACTTATGTGAGCACAATTAAAATTATCAAAACCCTCAAATATCTGGCGAAGTGGGTTGAAGCCTACGAAAGCTCATTCCTGAAGAAATTCATTTATCTTTAAGATGCCACAGGACTCATTGATTTTGCTGCACACAGACTAATATGGCTACCCCTCCAGGAAAACCCTCAAACACATTCTAGGAATAATTTTCCTACCTCCATGAGATAGAATTGTCAAGACTGCCTACACACTTCTAGGGTCTTCACTGTTCTGGCTACATTGAATAGTGCAGAATCAGTGCTTCCCACTGGGCTCTTTGTGTTTTGATTTGAATTGTGCAACACACGGTTACAACCATGGCAAGCTCCACAAGATATGGTGGTACAATTTATAACTATAGTGAGACATAAAATCTGGAGTTTATAGAACCTGTAAACCATACAAATTTTATCTTATTACTTCAATGAAACCTTTAATACAGTACTTCTCAGACTGGATAAAAGCTTCTTAGCCCCCTCCACCACTCAAGAACCATACTGGAGGCTTTCCATGGAAGTATTAGGTCTCCCCAACAAAACCTATATATGTAATTCTCTGGAATAGTAGTGAAGAAATACAGGTCCCATAGAAGCTGCAAACAAACACATTCCTGTCCAGATTAGGATACAGGTGTTTAAAAACAAAATAAAAAGCATACTAGTTAACATGGTTTTTAGTTTATTGGTGTTCAAACTCATCTCTAGTGCTGACCACTACCATTTTTCCATAACTACGTCGCACAGAATAAATGAGACAACTATTTCACAATTATGTTGTACAAAATGACACAGTGGGGGAGATTAAGTATGGATGTAAACCTTCATGTTTCAATGGCTTAAATCTAATTATTGGGGATTAAAAACAAACTTTCCCTATAGGCAAGATGTTCTACAGTTATCTACTCTGAGGTTTCTGCATTTTCCACCAAATAACCTTATATTGGCATAGTGAGAAAAAGGATCCTAGATCAGATGCACTAATGCTGTGATCCAGTATGGCAACTCCTTTATTCCTATTGATATTTTTATTTATTAAAAAAAAAAAAGTTACTTGTGTACACAGTCCTTAAAAAGAAAAATAGAAGAACAAATCAAAAAAACAAAGAATTCTAAGGCTAGAAGGGGAGAAATATAAAAGAGAAGACTGGCACTATTTCTCATATCTGTCTATATATCTGAAATGATTCCATGAATTACGGAATATAATCCATTACATGACCATCAGGTTCATGATAGACAACATCTGCTCAGGACCACAAGTTTTCCCAAAGGGCCATATACAAATTGCCAGTCACTTATGTAAATCTAGATATAGGTCACTAGACAAGCATTTAATGAAATTCAGAAAGTTTCTGTCCTGAAACCTGGATCAAAATATGATACTATATCAGTCAATTCTAAATCTTAAACATACTGTGTCACTTTCCAGTTAAAAATGCCTTGATTTCTTCCCAAACAGCAAAACCTGACTGTACCTTCTCTCTGCTGTGCCATGAAAATTCAGAGCATAAAGAAAATCTATAGCAACTGAAACTTAACCATATAATTTAAAGAATTGTACTTCAGTAATGAGAATGAGAATAAACAAGGCTAGAAATTCCGTACAAGCTTTGATGGCTGTCTGATGCAGCTGTACTAAATTAACTTTTCTGTAGCATCACAAAGAACAACAAAGAAAAACAAATGCTTACTCAGACTGTCATGTGCAATATGGCTGTAACCAAATTGGTCTGAGAGTACTAGTGACAATGTGGGAGAGGTAATGACCCAGTAAAAGATATTATCTCACCTACCTTGTCCACTGAGATTTTAACTTTTTGGGAAAGAGACCTTTTTTATTTGTAATTATGATGCAAATCCATATATCACAAAAATAATAAATCTATCATGCCAACTGTCACAACAGACCACTACAGCAGCACTGTCTGTCGCAAAGTCAAAGTACCACAAGGATTCCATTCTTCCCAGTGGACTCAAGATCAGGACACTTTGACCCTGAAGGAAGCAAGGACTTACAAGGTCCATATATCTGAAATTCCATTATTCCACAAACTAAATTGAGCAGGTCAGATATGGATGCACAATCAATGCACACTGATGTGTTACTATAGAGAAGCAGATCCCTTTCTTTGCTTCATCCTCAAATTTCAAAGTAATGTCATCAGAAAAATCTCATAGACAACTGGGTCAGAGTTCAATTTGTAGACTTCTCAGTTCAAATCAAATCAAATCAAATCAAATCATAGGGCTGGAAGGGACCTCATGAGATCATCGAGTCCAACCCCCTGGGAATTGAACCCAGGACGTTCTGCATGTTAAGCAGAGATGCTAGCCACTACACTATTTGTAAGCTTTTTTTTTTTTTTTTTGATTGTGTCTGATTTGCATTCACTATAAAAATGTAAAAAAATCTCCAGTGGCAAAGGTCCTTGATAATTGTTATAACTGAAGAACTTCAAAATGCCATGTTGGTGACTGTTTCAACTTTATAACTGGTCTTTTTGAAGAGGTGACTTTGGGCAGGCAGCATACTACCAAGAAAAGCAATTTATTGTTTGTAGTGTCTACCTGCAAATTCAATCTGGCTATATTTTACACCATTATGAAATAGAGCAAATATCTTGGAGGATAGAAGAAAAATTCAAACGAATCTTGATAAATTAGAGAACTGTATTATAGACCACAACATGAAATTCAGTGAAAACAAATACAAGGTATTACACTTAGGGAAGAAAAACCAAATGCATGCACATAGAATAGAGGTGTAACAGACCTGATAACAGCACTGCAGAGAAGTATTTAGAAGTTGTGGTGGATTATAACCTCAACCTGACTCAACAATGTGACGTTGTTACCCAAAAAAAAAAAAAAAAAAAACCATGCAAGGTATGGCATGCAAGTCACAAAACAGAGATAGGACTGCTTTACTTGGCATTGGCTGGGCTCCAGCTGGAGTACTATGTCTTATTTCGATCACCACTGTATAGAAAGGATAAAGAGAAACTGGAAAGTATGGTCTTCAGTGAATACCTTCATCTCCCATTATGTCATTATTGAGCAGGACCAGAGCAACTCTAGTTCAGCAAAGGATGCTACAAACAACATGCTGATGAGCTCCTGCCAAGCTTTGGGGATGTACCTGGTGAGCCACCTACTTGGGAATGAACAAGAACCAGAAGTTGAAGAAGAAAGAATGGATACTTGCCTTATATCTGTTGCTCTTCAAGACATGCTGCTCATGTCCATTCCATAAACCACCCTCCTCCCCCTCAGTCAGGAGTTTCAGCAAGAAGGAACTAAAATGGAAGGGGGCCCGCAGCATTATATACAGGCACTAAAGCTGGCCCTATGGATACCACCAGGGGAAAAATTTCTGGCACTCATGCTTGTGGCACACAAACACACCTAACTGGGAAGGGACTTGAGCAAACACTCAAGAGAATTTTTTCTACTAGATATGCACCTCATAATTGTTTCATATACACATTTAAGGAAAAGAAACAGTTGGGCCAACTTTCAAACATAAAAAGAAAAGTGAAAGCAAAGCTGTCTCTTTTTGTGCAGCGGTCACAGTTTCAAAACACTTTATTGCTGATATTACCAAAGGAGACAGTCAGTCCCTCTCACTTGAGGTCTTCAGATAAAACTGACTGTCTTTATAGAAGATGAACTTTAGCCAAACAATTTTTTGGGCTCAAAAGAGGGATAACTGGGTGAAATTTAATGGCTTCAGATACACAGCAAATCATACTAGATCACCTGCTGGTCTCTTCTGGCCTTAAATGCTATGAATTTATACTTCTTCTGGCCATTTAGTGTAAACTATGCATATAAGAAAAGCAACAGACTGCTACCATCAACAATGCAGCAACCACTCACAAATTTCAGAGCCATTTTCAGCAGAACTCAAATTTCAAGGATGCAAATGACATGTAACAGGCAAAGCCAGGAACCTACTGTAGAATGCATGGGTTGATAAAGGTTACTGTCGGTTATGGGTCAATAAAGCTTACCGTAGCTGGGACTCACCTGATTAAGCACCACTTTGCAGTGTTACAGGGAATTACTCAAGTGGTCTGCCATCAGGTGGTCTCTGTTTCACCTCCTTCACACCGAACTCTGCTCCCAGAGTCCAATTCTAAGACCTTATCCCTCAGGCTAAGTCCTCTATAAGTTCACCCCTCCCAGGGTACAGTCACACTCACTGGTCTTGCCCACTAGCTAAACATCAATGGCTGTAAGTGCTATGCCACCCTTGGGGCTCTGGGAAAGCAGGTTAGATCCCTGGTCCAAGGACCCTCTGTGCAGTGATCTCTGCACCAGTTGACTCATACCTCAGTCCTCTCCCTTAGCTGCTGGCCCCACAGCCCCCAGTCTTTTGTGCGCTCTCACCTCTGGGCCGCTATTTAGACTCCTCCTGGCCTGTGCCCCAAAGCTGCTGCTACTCAGGCCCCTAACCTTAAAACTGCTACTCCAGACCTATGCTGCCTTCTGGTTCTGGGCTGTTGTCCCAAAACTGCAGCTGCCATCCACTTCGGGCCCCTCACCTCAGGATCGCTGCTAGAGACCTCTGCCCCTTCCGGCTGCCTTCAAGGCCACAGCTCCTGGTCAGCTCCCAGTGCCTCATTGTGAGCTCTCCAGGGTGCCTGCTGCCACAGCCAGAGAAAGAACCTTCTCCCTCGGCTTCACAGACAAGCTGATTGAGTTGCCCCTGCAGCTCTCCTTATATACTAGGCTCCTCACTCCTCATTGGCCCAAAAGTCCTCCCGCCTGACTGGCTGCTTTTCCCAAGCCCTTTGGGCCAGAGCACGGAAAACAAACCCACTATACAGCCATACAACTAAAGACAACACAGTTAGAATCCAGAAAGCAGTCTCAAGGGAACAAACAAAGTTTGCACAGTAACCGGTGAGAGAGTCTTTAAAATACAACTGATCTGGGGAAGGATACGGGACTATTAATGATGTGATGAAATAACTGAACAATTTGAGTTTACAGGTTGCAGATTTATTTATAAAGTCTATGAATTTTATTGGACAATATTATCAATTCCTTTTAATGAAGAATAAATAAACCAAAGAATAATATAAAACTGATACTATGACTCCATTCAGAATTAAAAATTGGTGGATTGTGAAAAGTACAGTTAGTGTACAAAACATACACAGCTCCAAAAAAAATAAAAATGCTGCTTTTTTTTTTTATCTGAATATATTGAAGAAGTAGATCTAAGCAAAAGAATTACATTTGAAACAAACTGTCATATCTTTCAATTAAATAATGTACTATAATCTGTTCTGGTAACTGAAAAGCATACAACATGTAAATGAGATTCAGATATTCAAAACCAACCTTCTCCTCAAACCTGAACTTTAATGATCCTCACATAAGTTATTGTAGTTCCAGTAATATAACACAAAATCAGCATCAATACAGTTTTCTTTGTGTAATTCTCCAAACAACAAAAGGTCAGGAGGACATCTTCCAACATCAAATGATCTATATTTTTACCCATAAAATAACAAGTTTTGCTGGATTCCCATTTCAAGAATCATAGAATCAGAGGACTAGCAGAGACCTTGAAAAGTCATCCATTTCAGTTCCCTGCACTCAAGGTAGGACTAAATATTACCAAGATCATCCTTGACAGCTGTTTGTCTAACTTGTTCTTAAAAATCTTTGAAGCTGAAGTTTCTTAACTTCCCTAGGCTATTAATTCCAATGCATAACTACCCTGACAGTTAGCAAATTTTTCCTAATGTCCAACCTAAACCTCCTTTGCTGCAATTTAAGCCCATTGCCTCTTTTCCCATCCTCAGAGGTCAAAAAGAATTTTTTTTTCTCCCTCCTTGCGATAATCTTTTACATATATAAAAACTGTTACCTTGTCACCCCTCAAACTTCTCTTCTCCAGACTAAAAAAACAATTTAATCAATCTTCCCTCATAGGCCATGTGTTTTCTGGACCTTTAATAATTTTTATTGCTCTTCTCTGGACTTCCTCTCATTCATCCACATCTTTCTTGAAATGTTGCACCCAGACCTGGACATAATACTCCAACTGAGGCCTGATCAGCACAGAGTAGAGTATAAGAATTACTTCTTGTGTCTTGCTAACTAATCAAGTTCTAAAGCAGAAAGGAGGAGGATGGCTTGTGGAGCATCCTTAGGGACACACATCTCGAAGAATCATCATTACTAAACAAGGTGAGTAACTACTTCAAGTAGGGTCCATATGGGTGCTCAACTGTAGATGACTCCCAACAAGTACCCAAAAATGGAGGCTGGGACTTCGTGTTATGTTACAGCACTGAGACACCATACTTGGCATCCGTAGTTGAATCCCCCAGAACAACATAATGTGCTATGAATGTTTGCACAGATGCCCAGGAACCTGTTTTACATATTTCTGATATCAGGATGCCTCTTGAGAAGTCAACTCACAAAGAGACCAATGTTGTAGGCTGCATGAGCATAACAGGGAGTGTTTCATTATGCCATCAGTAACAAAGTTTAATGCATCCTGAAACCCATCAAGACAGCTGAAATAGCTGTTCCCTTTGAACTATAGGTCATAGATCAGGCATGGCCAAACTGTGGCTCAGGAGCCACATGTGGCTCTTGAATGAAAAAGTGTGGCTCAGTGAATAACATCAGCAAATCAATTTAATGGGTAAAAGTATATGGTTATATGACTCAGTGTGGCTCTAGAAGGTTTAATAACCAACTTGTGTGGCTCTTGAGTTCCATAAGTTTGGCCACCCCTGTCATAGACAGACAAAGTCTGGAGGAGTTTTTAAGAGCCTTCATCCTATTTAGTTACAAAGTCAAAGTTCACCTCATGTCAGACGTCCAGAGAACTGGCTTCTTTATCACCTTGATAAAGATGCGGTCTGGGACAGAAGGCAGGAAGCTGAATAAGTGGGTTTACATTAAATACAGAGGTCACTTTGGAAATGAACTTCATAAGTAGACAAAGTGTGATCTTGTCAGGGAAAAACACCATTAAGAGAGGATTTCAATAATTCATCGTGCCAAGGTAATGATAATGGGAAATGCCATCTTCAAGGACCGGTAATATAAAAATGCATTATCATAGGCTCAAGCTGTGGTCTTGAAAGCCCTTTTAGCACCCTGCTGAGGTCCCATTCAGAGACAGGGACTTTCGGCTGTGGGAAGAGGTGCGCTATGTCTTTGAGGAACCCCTTCATGACTGTGTGGGAGAAGATGGGATTTCCTTCTCTCAGATGGGGGAAGGTTGAAATTGTTCCCAAGTGGACTTTCAGTCAGCTCACAAAGGCTATGACTACACTAGGAAAAGTTAGTTTTAATTAGTTAATTTGAATTAATAAGTTCGAGTTTAGTTCAAGCTAAACTCGAACTTATTAGTTCAAATTAACGAAGTGGACTAATTTGACTTAATGATAAGTCAAATTAGTCCACTTTGTTAATTCAAACCAACTGCCCTTAATTTGAATTTATTAAATTCAAACTAACAGTTAATCCTAGTCTACACCATCCTTAGTTCAAATTTAGGATCAAATTAAGGACTTAACTATAACTAACTGGCAGATTTTACTAATTTGAATTAAGCTTTCATTA
Organism: Podocnemis expansa; assembly: GCA_007922195.1. Lineage (NCBI taxonomy): Eukaryota > Metazoa > Chordata > Testudines > Podocnemididae > Podocnemis > Podocnemis expansa. The sequence goes on along the minus strand of ML681990.1, from coordinate 49,743,795 downwards.
ATTCAAATTAAGGAATTCCTTAAATTGAACTCAAATGTCTTACTTTGAACTAATGAAAGCCTAGCATAGACAGATATTAAGTTAGTTCAAATTAACCCCCTTAATTCAAATGACCTTGCAAGTGTAGACCTACTCAAAGAGTCTTGGCTTCTTGAGGACACTAGCATGTAGTCCAGGACCCTAGGTAAGATGGATGCATCTGGGGTAATTCTTCTGGGTTGGCAGCACACCCACTCTCTTCCACTTCTGCAGACAAGTAAGGCATGTACTCCCTTTTATGCCGCGTAAAAACACTTTGTACATTTTCTCTGAGCAGACTTTGTATATTCGCTTTGAGCTGATAGACCCATATACTGGGATGGAAAGTGTGTCCCTTGTCCTGTTATAAAAGACCCAGAATGCTCGGAATAGTCATTAACGGGCAAAGCACCAACCTTGACAAGTAAGGATACCGCATTTGCCTAGACCACATAGGAAAGATGACTACAACAGCTGTTCTTTCTCTTCTTATTTTCAATATGACTTTCAACAAATACAGAGAATGGGGGAAAGGCATACAGTAGGCCTTCATCCCATGGAAGAAGGAGAACGTCTTCCTTGGAATGATGGCCAGTTCCTATTCTTGAACAGTACTGTGGGCATTTTCTATTCTGGTAGGTGGCAAATAGATCTACTTTGGTAATCCTCCACAATCAGAATGTATGTGGAGTATCACTAAATCTAATTCTTTCTTGTGGAGGTGAGTGAATCTGTAGTTCAAACTGTCTGCTGTTATACTATATACCCCTGTTAGTAGGCTGCTATATCAATATATTTTGAGCTATAAACACATTATAGCTTCACTGCTTCCATGCACAGGGAAGTGTTATTTTATATTAATACATGCATGCCACATTGTCTGTCACTACTCTTGTGTGTGTGCACCTTTCAACAGTACTAGGATGTTCACACACATATTTCTGATCACACTGATTCAAGGAGACGGTTGTGTACACAAATCTTGGTTGAAGATCATTTGCTGAATCATATTGCAGCTGAAATGCACACCCAGTCTATGAGGCTGGGCAAATGGAATCCCAGACAGACATTTCTTAGATTTTTTTCCACCACTCCAAGGATTGCTCAACCTTAACAGATACTGACATTAAATTTGTTTACACTGTTTCCATTCAGTCTGTAAACTGAGCCAAACCATGCTTGCAATCTTCACAGCTGTAGCCTAGCATGGACTATCACTGTGATTCCCAGGACTACGTGTCCCTGAAGCCTAGTGCATCATTTAGCTGATGGTTGTTGGCTACACTGTAGATCTCTATCAGTGAAGAGAGACTGAGGAATCTGTGATGAGGTAGGGTTACTCTTGCTTGCACAGAGTTGAGATTTGCTTCAATAAAGTACAATTTTTGTACTGGCATCAGTGTTTCCTTCCGATTGTTGACTTGTAGGCCAAGATTCTGAAAACAGGTTCAAAGTGACTGAGTGACTCACTGAGCATCTACAAAGGATTGAGCCCTGAGGAGGCAATCACCCACGTAAGGATAAATCATGATGCTTTGGTAATACAGATGGACTGCCAAGACCCACAGAACTTTGGAGAACACTCCCAGGGCACTTATGAAAGGCCAAAGGGGAGGACTCTGTACTGATAGTGGTCTTGTCGTAGCATAAATCTAATGCAACATTCATGGCTTGATGTAAGTGAGATGTGAAAATATGCATCTTGAAGGTTCAGGGACAAGAATAATCTCTCTTTTCTAACACTGGAATAATCCTGGGTAATATGACCATCTTGAACTCTTGAGCCTTGACAAATTTCTTGTGTGCTGTGAGGTCTATTTTAGGTCTCCAAACCCCTTTCTTTTTTGGTATCAGGAAGAAACAAGAGTAGAAGCTTTTGTCCTGTAGGTGTACAGACACTGACTACTGCTCATATACTGAGAAGGCAGTCTATCACCTGTGGTAGGAGGCTCTGCAAGAGTCCCTAAAAAGGAAGGGGGGAAGTGGGTTTGGAAGAAGGAAAAACGGATAGAATATCCATTCTAGACAATCTCCAGCACCCACAGGTGCTGAGGAATGGACTAAGTTGGGCCATCCACAGTGAAGTGTTCCACCATGGAATGGCAGTGGGGAGTGTTCTGTCAGTGCTCTGACCAATCCGCCAAAATTGCATCTTGGATGTAGAAGGCTAAGAAAAGGTTTGATGGAAACTTGACAGCTTCCAGCTGATCTGGAACTTGGGTTTCCTCCTTTGCAGATCATAAAGTCTCTGGGAGTATTGACATGAGTATGTGTAGGAGTATCGGTTTTAGAGAGGTAACTGTTAGCTTGTTTTAAGCAAACAATGAGTCGTCCTGTATCTGACGAAGTGAGTTCCAGGCCCCAAAACTTATGCCCAAAGAAGAATTTTTGTTAGTCTCTAAGGTGCCACAGGACTCCTTGTCAGTAGTAGGATTACTGTACCAGGCCTTAAATGACATTTGAGGTGTCATGCTAGGCCTGAGAGGACCAAGCCATTTTCTAAAATACATGACCCAAATCTAACCTTTGAAGACCTATTATAGAAAACTATAATTGTTGTGTTACAAGTAAGCTAAGGCTTTGATATGCATGTGTATCATTAGTGGTTCCTTGATGATGCTTACATATATCCTGTTACAGGTTAGCAAGATGAATGAACTGCTTCCTTATGCCACCGTTGTTCTATTGGAAGGGCTCAGAGGGAACAATTAACATCTACATGGACCTTTGACATACCAGCATAAACTGTCCATTAATGGTGCTAATGAAGCTAATTACCTGTGGTGCCCAGAAGGTGAAGATTTTACTTCAAAGGACAATATACATTGCTATGCTCTACTTAAGAAAGTACCTGGGAACTGTCAACAAAGCCCACATGAAGAAATGACCTTCAAATCCCCACCTGGCTACAGCTATAAAAGGAAGTTGGGAGCATAATCCCTTTATCTCACATCTGTCCAAGTTTCTCAAGGAAAGCTTGGGCCACAGGATTGAGATCCCTGCCAACAATGGCCTGGAAACTGCCCTGCTAACTTTCATGGGAGAATAAGAACCAGCTCTATAACTGGACTGTTTGGTCTCTATTCCCTAAAACTGAATTTATAACAACTGAAGCTGTGAAATGAGGACTTAAACCCATCTAGGTAGTGGATGTATGCCTTAGACCTGCAAACTTTGAATCCTTCAAGGACTTATCTTTTACGGACTCTAAATCATTTGTATGCATGCAATCCACTTTGACTCTAAGTTCTCTCCTTTTGTTTCTTTTCTTTTTATATTAAATCTTTAGTTTTAGTTACTAAAGAACTGGATGGCAGCATAGTATTTTGGGTAAGATCTAAACTCATACTGTTGTGTGTAATGTGGCTGACCCTTTGGGGTCAGAAGAAACCTTTCTGGGTAAAGAACCTGGAGTTTTAAGCAACTTCTCTGTTTACCAGACCTAGTGGCTGTACTGGGGACCAGTGACTGAAATGCAGTAAAAGGGGCTGAATATATTTTATGGTGGCTTCTTGATATCCAGTGTGGGGGATCAGAAGCAGAGTTTGTGACCGGTTAGGGATTTTATCTCCAGGTGACTCACCAGTGCTAGGAGAATCTGCTCTCCTTTTTGCAGCTTGCCCTTTTCTTTGCATATTCAGATGCTTATCCTAGAAAGCCCAGGTAACATGAGGTTTGTATTTCCTTTTATAACCAAATGAGTACATCTTTAAGGATTTGAGGGTGGTGCTCTAATCCTTTAAAGTACAGAGAGAAGCATCAGTCTTTTCAGTTAACAAGATCACTCTTTTAAATTGGAGGTCTTTCATCATTGTTTGCATCTCTTCTGGGAAGCCAGAGAGGTAAAGCCACAAGGCCCTTTGTGTCACTAGCGCTGTTGAAATAGAACAGGCTGCCATGGCTGCTCCATCCAAAGCCAAATGAAGAGAAATCTTAGTCACTAAATGACCCTCAGTAACTAAGGCTTTGAACTGTTCTCTGTGCAATTCTCAGATTTGACAAACAAAACTGGTTTCATACAGTTATGATGACTGTACCAACAAAACCTTCCCTGGGGTGAATCTTCTTGCTTTTCATGCCTTCTTGCTTTCAAGTCTTCCCTGCTTGTCTCCACTGTAAGAGTTCTGTCTTGTTTTGTCAATTCAGTGATATGCGTACCCTGGGTACCTGACTGGTGATTTTAGTGCCATCAGTATTGATATAGTTTACTAAGCCAGAGTGTTTTGTGCTTAGTCTAGGCACACTGTGGGGACTCACTGACTTTTTCTTACAGATCTTTCATGAGAGATTTGCCGGTGTTTCCCTGAATTCATCTCCACTCCAGGTCAAGTGTTATGGACAGCGTTCTTGCTGAGGTTCTAGGGGTTGAAGTGCTGACTCAATCAGCAGGCATGCTTCAGTCATAGTTCTCTGTTTTTCTTTGATCCACACTACAATTGGTGGTGAATTATATGGCGTATGTTTTTATATATAACATAAAAATCTATAAACAACTCATTTTTAGAAAGTTAAACATTTTTAAGGGACTGGTTAAAATGAAATCCTGAAATATATTCTTACACTACAACAAGGTATTCAATTGGTCCAGTATATCAAACCACAGTAAAATAAGGATTTGCAAATTTTGCACTTAACCCCCCCGCCCACACACACACACACACACACACACACACACACACACACACACACACTTCATTATAATGCCTTTAAAGGAATTACACTGGAATGTGCTACTCTTAAGTTAATTTACTAAATTTCTTAAATTATTTCCTACCTACCAGTGAATGCACATAGATCATCTTATTTTTAACTTTTAAATCTGTAAAGCAAAAATAAATTATTACTTTTTATATCTGAATGTGGTTACAGTTAATTATGTTTAAAATATAACGATTTGACTAAACGTTAAAAGATAATTAATCTAGGCAACTTTCTATTATGTAAGGTTTTATTTTCTATATATGAAGTAGATAAATAATTTCAAATAAAGAATTATCAAAAGACTTTTTACTTACACTATATTGCCCAAATAACTTGAGTTCTTTGGCATAGAGAAGATAAAAAACTATGTACAGTGGATTTGTTAAATTAGGATCTGACATATCACAGCCAATTAGAAAAAAAACAATTAAATCAGTCAGTCAGAAGTTCCATGCACATTAATCAGTAAAATATTACATGGTGTTTTCTGCAGATTGTGCCACATAGGCAAAAGATTCACAATTTCAAAAACAATTCAAGTAAAATCAAAAAGAAATCACTTATCTGGTTTAGGCCGAAGTCCTCTAGTAAAAAGAGTGAAATCAGGACCTAGTAATTCTAATTCCCTTTTGGGATTGGCCTAGAAAAAAAATGGTCTTTAAGGCATTAAAAATTGTACAAAAATATTTTTTTTTTTTGGTTTGCTTCTCCTCAAACTTAGTTTGATTTTAGAATCTGTTTCCTAATTTTGAATCACTAGTCTTACACTCAAAGGCTTTCCATATCTTAATTTTTAGTGACTTCACTTTATAATTTCTTCTATTAATTAATTCACACCTTTCATCAACTTACCTTCTTTTTGTCTTTTTCTTAACATTTCTTCAGAACATAGCTCATAAATTACAACAGCATAGTAGTTCATGGGGTTAAAAATAGTGGGATACTATTCTTCTGTTTCGGAAGGAAAGAAGGAAAAAATGTTTCCCAGAAACACACTTTGTCTTGGTGGAAGAAAACTAGTTCAATCAACTTTGTTTATTTTTGCATAAAACTGGTTTGCTTTTTTTCTTACTCCTGTATGAAGTTTCATTTCTTTTTCACAAAAATAACTTTGCTTTTCATTTAAGGCACAGTTAGAAGTTAAACATCTAAAACACTTTTGGGTGCCATTAGCATAGTAAATAATAACAGATTTATAATACAGTGACTAATTGCACTGCGGCTACACAGCAATTCCAATGTAATTACAAAGTGGTTATGATTTTTGATACCTGTAATTATCACTAATTGAAACTACTAGACATTTAACTATGTGAATGAATTGCTGTTAACATCTTTCTGGTTTCATACTTAATACAAACATCTTTAGAACTCAGGAACACTAATTATATTGTATTTATGCTATAATTACTTCAATTTATTAGTGAATACTTAGACGATATGGATTAGTAACCATGTCAGGTATCAAGAAGAATAGCGAAGGTGGCATCACAGCATAATTATTATGCATCTGCAGTGTAATTACAGTGTAATCTAACAATAAATTTATCATTTTCTAGTTCAGTTCACCTGTTCTTTCTACACAGAAAGACAAACTAATATATCTCCCAATCTTGTAATTACACTTCTTTTTAAACACACTCACAGTATTCTTGAATGGATCTAAAATGATTACTAATTATATGCAAGTTTTATGAATTTTTATCTCCACATCTGTTAAAAGAATGTGCAACAGATTCAAATGATAATCAAGAGCTTTTGTTTGTATTTAAAAACTAATAAAATGTATTTCAGCCATGTGTGTCAAAAAGGGTATTGCTAGTTACGTTAATTTTCATGAATGAATACTGCATTTATATGGAGCTAGAGACAGAGAACAAAGGTACCAAAAATACCATTAACAAACGAAATAAACTTGCATTAGCATGGTACAACCATCTTCTGTACAAAGAGACTTAAAGATCCCAGGAATATGTCATAAGCTTCACTTATGTATTTAATATCGACAGCGATGCTATAGGATCTTTTTATTAGGATGAAAAGTTAATCCATTAAATCCTATGACAAGATGGATAGTATTATTCTTAAATCATTCTTGGAAGGTGAGAATTTAATACTGAAGAGTGCTAGTGAGCTTTGAATTAAGGTGATTCCTCAAAGTCTCTGAGATAACTTGTTCTACTGCCCATCTGTTCTTACAGTGGCGTTATGGGAGCAATGATGTAGTTAAACCTGAAAAAATATTTCTATTATAAATTTACTTCACCCTCTTCCTTTCTACACACTCAATAAATGTAGCATGACACATCTCAGTTTTAGTGTCTTGGGCCACACTAATTCTGGGTCAGAAGAATTTGAATTTCGTCTGTTTGAACTAGGGAACTTTGAAACTACTAAGCTTTCCTTGCACAAAAAATTCTTCCTAACATTTCTATAGTATCTCTTCAAATAAATGTAATCTTGCTTTATCAAATTCAATTTTGTTTGATGCATTGATATTTGATAAAGACTAGAATATATTTTTGATTTTGCTAACCTTCAAAAGCCAGGGCATTAGTGTTATCAGGACATGAGTCATTTCTCCCTTCAGTCTGGTTGCTACTACCAACAGTTCTCATTAATTCCAAAATAACCAGGCAGTATTACCAACTGAGATGACAAAACCTTCATGAATGCCACATTTATGAAATTTACGTATGACAATAAAGTGCACTTTACAATTTCCATCTGCCTATGCCAACATACCCCTTCATAACTTGTAAATCTTCCAATTATCATTTTGGAGAGATCACTACAATTTTTTTAAAAACAGTGGTTTGGCCACTGTGAAAACTCACTATATACTTGGTTCCTTCACTAGCTTGCAGTCCAGTTTTGCTGACCATCTGAAACCTTAATTCTGATGCTAATTCTGTGTACAGAAAGACAGCATTCTCCATCTATTTCCAAATCACAAAGTGCTGAACAAAGCACATTAAAGCCAAGTATGTATTATGCTCAGTCAAGCAGATCCAGCAGTGGGACAAACTTCCAAAAGACACTAATCCAGAGAGTCTAGACACCTTGAGATTGTATTGAAAGACCATTCTCTCTGATGAAACTTTCCTACCATAAAAGGATAGTATTTACAAGAAAACTCACTACTCTTTCAGGAAAACTACCCCAGCTTCCTATAACTCAGTCAGAGAAAAGAATCAGACTTTGTGGTCCCTAAACCGGTAGTATTAAAAAGGCATTTGCTTTTAAGGCCCGTAATCAAGCATCAGAGCTATGTGGCATTGACCTGCATAATCTAGTCTATGTCATGTAACAGTCCCTGAAGACCCTCTGAAACGTTGTAATTACTGTGTTTTCAGCTAATCAAGTAGTTGAACATTCCATGTAATCAGCTTTGGTAAACCATTAAAAGGGGGAGGGGGGAACTATGATTGTAAAAAAACATCTGTGCTTTTCACTTACAAGTTAGGTAAAGGTTGAATGGAAGAAAGACTGTTGTATACAGGTAAGAAAATGGAGTAAGAGAAAGGAGGCATCAGGCTCAAACAGATCCCAGATGGAATAACACAAAAGAGGGGACAGAGATAAAGTTTTGCAACATAAATGGCTGAAGAGCTCAAAAAAAATTAACTAACACCCGAAGATGGAGATGGAAGGACAACAAAGAGATGTTATGCTTGCTACAATCTTGAGTGATTATGCAACATCTCATCAAACAAAAGTGCCATGACTAAAGAGAACCCATAAGCTCAAATGCAAGGCTGTCCCTAGCCGGGCACGGGGCCCCGGGCAAATCGCCCTCTGTGGGGCCCCCACCCCACTCTGACGGGCAGGGTCAACCGGCCCAGAAGGGAGGGGCAGGCCTGCTTCACCCCTGTGCCAGCCATCCCCATACAGGGGACGTGGCAAGCTGGCCAAAAGCAGCAGCCAGGTTCAGCACTCCTGCTCCCACCTGCAGCCAAGCCCGCTGCCTTCAGGTCCTTGCCAGAGGCAGCAGGGAGAGGGTGGGAGGCAGTACGGCCACGGGGGGTAGCAGTACGGGCCCTAGACTGCCTCCCGCCCCCTCTCTGCTGCCTCTGGCATGAAGCCAAAGGCAGTGCATGGATGGGAGGGAGGGGGGCAGGAGCGCTGAACCCAGCTGCTGCTTTTGGCTGGCTCGCCCCCTCCCCTAGATGGGGAATGGCTGGCCGTGGGGGTTTCAGTGGTTTGGGCCCCACACTGTCCTGCTCATGGCACGACAGTGTGGGGCTCATGAAACCAAGGGGCCTGGGGCAATCATCCCTTTTACCACCCCCTTGGGACTGCCCTGCTTCAATGGGAACAGAGTCCTATAAGAAGGGTACAGCAAGATGGAAACTTTGGGTTTAGTGGTACAATCATACTGCAGGAGTGCAGGTGCGGAGCTGGCTGGAGCCTGCACGACAGCCTCATGTTTTCACCTCCTGGCCAATGGATAGGTATGAGCAACAAGGCTGGTAATTATAACATTTGTAGAATTCATAGCTTTTACCTGTCTATATGTAGGAACGTGACTGAACAGGAAATTGCTCTACCTCTTTAAAGTGATTCTCTTGCTTTTAAAACTAATTGACGTTTTGCCATTTGAAATTCCAGTTTATATGTATTCACAATAAATGTGGCATATTGCTTCATCCCCTTGAATAAGATCCTGCTGGTCTTCATTTTCTAAGTATGACAATTTCACAAAATTCACTAGGGACCCACCTATGTCCATCTATTAACCTGGTGCAATGATAACAGGCACTAATACAAACATCTTAGATAAGTAATGAGAATATATTTTAGTTATGCTTCCAACATCAATCATACCTACAATTTCCCAATTTTCATCTACCCACCAAACCAACCTCCATTCATCATCCTCTTCCATTTTTGCATAAAAATTCTGTTTCTATAACTTGCTAACCATCACTCATACTTAAGTTATGGGCTTGCAACTCACCTTCCATTTACATATCAAAGACATTATCTTTCCCCTGCCTGTACCCTGGACGACTGCTTGAGTGGTCAAGGTTGGATATTCGGAAAATATTTCTCAGTAGGAGGGTAGTGAAGCATTGGAATGGGTTACCTAGGGAGGTGGTGGAATCTCCACCTTTGGAAACATTTAAGGCCCAGTCAGCCAAAACCCTGGCTGGGATGATTTGGTGAGAGTGGTCCTGTTATTAGCAGAGGACTGGACTAGATGACTACATAAGGTCCCTTCCAACCTTATGATTCTACATATGTAGATTTGATATCCAGGGCCCTTCAATTCTTCAGAAGCAAACCAAACAATCACTTTAATGCAATGCTCCCCATAGATACAGGTCAGAGTTCTATAGTACCCCATAAAATAATCATATTGAACTAGAAATCAATTGGAATGCTCAGGGCTGGATTCAGGCATGGGCTGCAGCCCCTGGCCCTGACCTAAAGGGTGGCCCCCTAAAAGTCTGGTCCCTACTTGAGTGGAGGGCTGCCGCTGCTCACCTTCAGCAGCCTGCCTGCATATCCCCCAGGCTAGCTAGTCTACAACAGCCCAGCCAGCCCAGGGGTGGGGCAGGAGTGTGGCAGCCCATAGCCTCTGGCCTGCCTCCTGCCCACCCACCCCTCGGCAGCAGCACCTGCCAGTAGGGCCCCCCTGCAGCAGGTGTGCCCACAGACCCCTCCACTCCCTCACCTCAGCACCACACAGCAGTGCCAGCTGCAACCTCCCTAAACTTCTTCCGCACAGCCAGAAGGCTCTGATCTCAGAGCACCTGACCCTGTCCCCCCAGTGAGCGAATGCCCTGCCCCGAGGCAGGGTGCCATGGCAATGGGGGAGCCCCGCAAGGGTGGGCAGCCCCAGGCTCGCCTACCCCCAGGCCTTGATCCAGCCCTGGGAATGGTATACTTATCTTAAGTTTTAGTTTAAGCACTTATTCACAGCTCTAAGATGCACTAAATTATACAACTACAATAATATAATTACCATAAAATATAATAGAGCTCTGCACAAAATATTCCAGCTTCATTTGTGTAACTAAAATGACCTTATATTCGTCTCAAAGTGAGTGGTCATGAGGACAACAATTCCATTTTGCGGCAACTTTTGAATATTTCAAAATTTGTTTTTGTTCTACAGCGTTACTAGAAATATTCCAATCTACAGAGTTCCAGTTATAAATTCTTTGCATGCTTCTGTGTGCCTGTTAATGTAAATAATAGTGCAGAATGCCTAATACCTTGTAAATACATGCAATTAAGCAATACACTCAGAAACAGAGAAACAAAAGAAAATAAAATTACTTTTGTGGCTTCACTTGGAAAGAAAAATGTTAGCTACTGGTCTGAGCACAGGACTTCCTCTTACACTGAGAGGCTGTGTCTGGGGAAGGAGAGATTCTCAGTGCCAGTTCTTTTCCAAAATAGCAAGTGGGAAGAGTGCAGAAATTACCACTGCAGTCTAATAAAGTTGATTTGCAGGGGTCCAGGAGAAAATTTGGGTTGTTTCACTCTGTTAATTTGGTCCTTAAACTCCCCAGCAGCATACTCCTGCTTCCCCTACTAGTTCACCACTATCAAACAACTGTCAAGAACAGACAGATATGTTTCTTTCTTTTACCCATTCAGTCCATGGGCCTGCTGTGGCAGTAGAATCAGTGCCTATACTCTGGCACCCTCTGCTGAAAACAACTCAAGCAATTTCCAAAAGAGCCCCTGGAGTAGCCACAAAAGAAATTAAGTAAATAAATACTTTTAAATTATTGTAAGAAAACATCCTATGACTGATATATATTAAAACTGATCATATTTACACCAAGTAAGGTCCAGAAATTTCATCCACATTTTATAATCAGAAAAGATCATGTATATAATATGTATTTTATTAAAATCAGATGCTACACTAAAGGCCTGAAGAACACTAAAAGTGTTATCAACTTTTTTAACAAATATTCAAAGTGACCTTGGGAAGTATAGACCAGTGAGAGGCTTACTTTAGTATTAGAAAAAATGGTTGAACTGAAAAAAAAAAAATTTAAGATATCTATAAGGAATATCGTATAATTAGAGAATCATAGAAACTGGAAAGAACCATGAGAGGTCACAGAGTCCAGTCCCCTCCACTCCAGGCAGGATCAAGTACCCTCTTAAACTATTCCTGACAGGTGTTTGTCTAACCTGATACAGATTAACCAGCACGATCTATGTAAAAGAAAACAGTAACTCATTGGTTCCAGAGGGGTAGCCGTTGTTAGTCTAGTTCAGCAAAACAAGGAGTCTTGTGGCACTTTTAAAGACTAACAAATTTATTTATTGTCTGAGCTTTTGTTGGTATAATCCAGATGTGGCCAAACTGTGGCTCATGAGCCGCATACAGTTCTTTAAAGAAAAAATGCAGCTCCCGGGACAGCACGGCAGGGAAGGGCGGCATGGCGAGAGCCAGGGGAGAAAAATTTGCAATCGTCGGGGACAGCAGAGAGGCGGCGGCATGGTAAGAGCCAGCAGCAGACAAGCTGCATTTTGAGACCCGGCAGAAAAAAGCAGTGTGGTCAGAGCCGGTGGAGGGGCAGCATTTTGAGAGCCAGCAGGGAAAAGCAACGTGGTAAGAGCCGGGACGGGAGGAGCAGCATTGTGAGAGCTTGCAGGGAAAAAGCAGCATGGTAAGAGCCGGGAGGAGAAGGGAGAGGAGGGGCAACATTGTGAGGGCTGGCAGGAAAAAGCAATGTCATCAGTTAAGTGCAAAGACATGTCAGATTCTACAGTTTACCCACACAATATTAATTCTACCCTCGTCTGTATGCATTAGGATATAGTCTTTAATTACAACATCATAGGCTTCATTCACTGTACAAACTGGATACACACAGAGGCAAAATGAAAGTAGCACCAGCAAAAAAAAAAAGTCTGACCTTCTGAGTGCATGATTTTTTTATACTGTTTTCTGGGTAAATATTTTTTAAACTGGCAACATAAATTGATCAAGAACAAGTCTACAATGAACTACAGATAAGGGATGATAATCTAGCAATATAAACTTAAATTAATTTACAATTGCTTTTCTCTTTTTTAAAAACCACCTGGCATTTCCAGATATTGTAATATAATGCAAAATTATTTCTCTTGTATTTCTATTTTGAGAATTAAATAAGAATCATAAGAAATGACTGAAAACTGACACAAGTTTTACATCCAAAACCACTGACTACTGTCAAAAGGTTATTAAAAAAAAAAACCTCTATTAATTTAAAGAATGTTACAAGTACTGATTATGGATCGTGGTTTATTTTCAGCATGCAAAATGATTTAGATTTAGGATAGACCACCACTGCAGAGAACCGGCTTTAGAAGAAAAATCCCTTAAGTCCATTGAACAAATGTGCCTGAGACATCAGTGTGTCATCTGTTTGCAGAAGGAACTGCTAGTACATTTATTTTATAAGAACATTTTAATTAATATAACTAAGTCAATTACCAAGATAATTTACATTCACTGCAAAGTTCAATAGCAGCACTATACTTCCACTGATTAAATAGCATTCAACATGTATTCGTTTTACTTCATTGTATACCAGTTGTCAAAATCCATTTATATTTCAGTGCAGTCTTCATGAATGACTCTATGGGTATCTCAGCCCATTAGACAAGAGAGTAATTGTTGTGAAGGGTTAAGGATGGAAAATTGTGTGGTAAACTTTCTGAAAAAAAAGAACTCTCACCAATAAAGATTTTACTTTGTATTATAAAAACCAAATAATGATATTTAGAATGTATACAGGCTTGACCCCAAACTGAATACACTCAACAGGATTTTTTCCATAATGTCTTCTGTGCATGGACTCCAAAGCACTTACTGAAACAGGCTCTGATCTTGCACTTTCCGTCCCCATAAATTCTCATTGATCTGTTGTGATTCTGAACAGTTGAAAAGGTGTCCCTGTGTGTGTCTCGTCACAGGATTAAGATGAGAGCAAGGTTTTCCCTTACTATTACTCTAATTTTAAAATTAATTGTTTCTGATTGAGTACGCAGACCTTCTGTCTTCACCGTCCATGAGTATTTTAGTGAACAAGTTTACTGGCATAAATGTTGGCAGGGAAGTGGGGCATGGTCGAGGAGAGTAGAGAAGCAGCAGCATGGTAAGAGGCGGCAGGAAAGTGGCGGTGGGGGAGGGAAGAATGACATGGTCAGAGAAGCCATAGCATGTTTAGATTTTCTCATAGGCCCTAATGCAGTGTACTTGCTGTTAAAATAAAATCATGTTTTACAAGTCCTAAACATGATGTGGAATACTAAGAAATGAAAATACAAAGGAGAAAAGTTTAAAACTGAATGTAGATTACTTTCAATTTTTGGCACAACTTACTGCTGTGAAGCATCATATTCCACAATGAAATTCAAAACATTGTGCAGTACTTAGACACTGGCATCTGGGAGAGCTTTTACCTACTGCATTGACAAGTTACTGCCCAGATTTTTAAAAAAATTTGCCACAAGCCTGTAGTGTTCTACATCTAGCGACAGCTAAGTTTTTACTGTATAGGCCTACTTTCATGGTAACCCTAGTTATTAGAATCTGACATTAATAGGATCAATATTTGCCCTATTTTTATGATAAAATTAAAGTGTGCAATGAATTTTAAGCTTAGCAATTTTGGAGTAGGTAAAAATATCTGGTTATATACCTCAGTGCGGCTCTCAAATGTTTAATAATCGACTTGTGCGGCTCTTGAATTCCGTAAGTCTGGTATAATCCATCTCTGTCAGATGCATGAAATGGAAGCTGTAGCATGCCTGCATCTGACAAAGTGGGTTGGAGCCTACGAAAACTTATGTCTGAAGAAATCTGTTAGTCTTTATCGCACCACCGGCCTCTCCTCATTTTTGCTGTAGCATGTCAGGTGAATAACTAAAGAGAAGGGTAAATCACAAGGTCAGTTCAGTCCTTCTCAGCAAGCCAAACAGCTTCTTGTGATTAATACAGTGTGGAAAAATGGGTAAGAAGGTGAGAATGTTAAAAGGTGGGAATATCACCTTTGGCAATGGGTGAACCAGTCCAAATCTCTCTTCAGACCTAATAGAATTAATAGGCAAATTTGACACAATTACAACTCTGCAGTTTCCCTTTGGAGTCTTGTTTTAAAGAGTTTCTGCTGAAGCCCTATAACTGTCATGCTTTTCACAGAATATGCAAGGAGGTTGAAGTGTTCCCCTATCGGTTTTTGAATGTTACCAATCTTGATATCTGATTTGTGTCCATTTACTGTTTTACACAGAGACTATCTGGTTTGGCCAAGGTATAAAGCAGAGGGGCACTGTTGGCACATGATGGCATGCATCATATAGATGGATGAATAGGTGAATGAGCCCCTGATGGTGTGGCTGGTTTGGTTAGGTCCAGTGATGGTGTTACCTGAGTAGATTACAGTTACATTTGACACAATTACAGAAGGCCTGAACAAAGATTTGGTTTCCCACACACATTATCAATGGTGATTTTTCCCCTCTTAACTTTCTTACCTTCTTATCTGTTTTTCAACACAGTTGAATCAAAACAATCTATTTGATTTGCTGAAAGACGGAAATGACCTTGTGATTTACTGTTCCTTTATTCACCTGACATGCTACAGTTTCTTTTTCATGCATCAGACAAAGTGGGATTACACCCACACAAAGGCTTATGTGACAAATAAATCTGTTAGTCTTTAAAAGTGCCACAGACTCTTTGTTTGTTATGTTTTTCAAGTATGACAACGAATTATTGGTTAAAGGAGAACTAGGTGATGTAATTTATTTGAATTTTTTTTAAAAGCCCTTAAAAAGTCTCTTACTACAGACTAAAAGGAAACTAGGCAGTTATTGGTTAAGATGTGAAATGCTATAATTGATCTGAAAATGGCTGAGACAAAAAACCAAAAAGTATAGTAAATATAATGGTCAATTATTTAAAAAAAAAAAAAAAGTAACAGTGGGGTACCATAAGGTTCCATTCTAAAATCTGAAAAGAGAGGAAAATATTTCATATAAAATAATATTATTTAGAATTTACAACCAAAACAGATCAATGAAGATCACTGCTCAATTTTCAGTTGCAGTCAAAAAAAAATTAAGTATGTTAGGTTGCAGAAAAAATGAGATAGAAATTAGTGATGTTATGAAGATAGAAGAACTTCAGCTGGAATACCACGTTCAATTCCGATTACACTACACTCAACAAATATAAAAGAAATAGCGATGTTCAAAAAGAGGCTATCAAAATAGCTAAAGACAGCCTGAAAAGACTTAGTCATTAATATTTGTGTTCCAGTGTTACTATACAGACAGGATCTATGAAGACAAATCAGAAGGATCAACATTGTTCAGTTCAAAGAGGAAAGGCATAATGGGTAATCCAATAAAGGGATTATAAAAAGGTGTACTTTCAGAGAAATGGAATTAGGTATTCTTATTTACTCTGTCACATACTACAAGAACAAGAAAATTTTCACGAAATTAAAGGCAACAAATTTAAAACCAATAAAAGGAAAAACTTTTCTATAAAACACATGATTTAGAACAATAACAAAAATATCCACATTTATATTAAATAGAATAAAATAAATTAGCAACATAAACCCTCATATTTTAAGGCATAAACCAAGCGCTGAGCAGCAGGTTTAGGAAGAAACTTTCCCTATGAGCAGGTGACTCTTTGAAGTATTTGGTATTAGCAACTGTCAAAGATACTGGGCTAGATGAACAAATGATATAATTTTCTTTATAGCAATTCCTAAATTCCTATGAGGCCATTATCACCAGAACCTTATTATGTGTGCTATGCAAAGTAGAAACTGACGGATTTATAATGTTCAGAATTTAACACGACACACTTTCACCATTTACTTATCTATCCTGAGTTTGCTATGGACCTCGGATCTTTGAAAAATGAATGCTGTGCTTAATCAGCATTATGATTCAGAGTGCAGACCAATTCTCAAATAAAGACTTACTTTACCTGGACTTCATGAGAGGTTGTGTCACCCATTTCTTTAGTTTCCGACGTCCAAAGGAAGTTCTAGTATGATCCAAGACCCACAATAGGCTGCCTTTTGTTTTCATATCAGTCTAAGACAACATTAGCAAGACTGGTTTTATTAACTGAATAATTGCACACGTACCTTAAATAGTTACACCAATCCAAGTATTACACAAAAAGCATTACTTGAGATTTATAATACTAGAATTAAACAAGATCCTCTATTTTTACACATATGCAAAAATGTTACAGAAAAATACCTTAGCAGCAGTGACAAATAAGATATTTAAGATTCTCCTTCCCCTTTATCAAGCATGCTTTCTCACAAGACAGCCTCACAAAATGATTGGGACCAATTCTACAAATTAAATGGCATTTGTAAGCCTGAACCATGGATATAGAGGTAGTACAGAAGCAAAAAACAAAACCAAATCCAACAGTCCACACTAAAATGATTTGAACGAAGTTGCTCAAGAGCTTCCAGACTTTGGGGGAGATTTTCAAAGGCACATGCGGTGCTGGGGTCCTTGCCTCCAATTGAAAGTCAATGGAAGTTCAGGCCTAACTGCCATCTGTGCCTCTGAAAATTCTGTCCATTTACTATTTGCTCCCTTTTAAAATCATTCAGAGATTCTGGGTGAGATTTTCAAAGTAGGCATAAGGGATTAAAAGGCACAATTTATATTAATTTTAATGGGAATGGTGTATCAAAATCCTATCGACAGTTTGAAAATGTCAGCCTGGATCAATAAATTAATACTTTTTCCTTACCTGATTCTGTAAAATTTCCAGATTTTTCAGTGTTGTCCCATTAATTGTCATGTATTCAGCTTCACTTGATAACTGTTTAAAATTACTGGGGAAAAACACATTTCAGGCATCATATTTCAAGTCTAGAAAAGTGACATCAGTGAAACATGAACATCCTACATCAAACACCAAATGTGTGTTGCAAAATAAAAAAGGAAAGTTAATCAAATGAAGTAAACCGACAAAATAACTTTTATATAAATAATACCTTTCAACTAAAAGTATCTCGATTACGTGACTAACAGGCTGCATCTGAGCAACTAATCCGAAGTTGCATAATGGTCCTGTGACAGCTCAACACAAAACCCAGTTCTCAGATTCCTAGTCTAGCACACTATCTGATAGCCAGTAAGAAGCAGCTAGCTCAACCCTCTCTTTTGGCTGGTAAGAATATGAGAAAGGAGGTAATTTGTAAGGCAATCAGAACTTAAAGAATAAAAAGGCTTTAAACAAATTGGAAGTCTGGTTTGTGGCAGAAATGCTCTGACCTGGGTAAAGATGAGGACTACCCTGATGAACTCTATCCACTGCACCCGTATTAACATAGAATTTTGTTCCTTTATTGACAGGCCCAGTTCTTGGCAGATGGCCCCTGGTACCATGATACTGTGCTGAACCTGAGCTTCCAAGCAACCATTGTTGAGCTAGTCACCAAGCTAAGGACAAATTTACCCATGTCTAAGGTAGGCCACAACTACCATCATACATTTTGTGAACTTCCCTGGTACTCCTGATATGCCAAATAGGAGGGCTGTGAATTGTTAGTCATCGTCTCCTGCAATGAACCATAAGAACCATCTGTGGCCATGGAAAATAGAAATATGCATCTTCTAGGTCAAGAGCAGCGTACCACTCTCTAGGACACAGAGATGGGATGAGAGATGCTAGGAAAAATATACTGAACCTCAGCTTCTTGAGTTATATGTTGAGGTGACATAGGTCCCATATGGGTTGTAGGTCCCCTTTGGCCCTTGGAATTAGAAAGTAATGGGAGTAGAATCCTTTCCCTCTAAGATGTAGGGAAACCTCCTCTACAGCCCCTATCTGTAAGCAAGACTGCACCTCCTAAATAAGAAGCTGCTTGTGAGAAGGGTCCCTGAAGAGGGACAGAGATAGGGGGTAGGAAGGAAGCATCAAAATAAACTGAAGAATATACCCTACTGCAATGTTGCTTAGCATCCACTGGTCTGACATTATAGCTGCCCCCGCAGAGAAACAGGGTGAAAGGTTGTTTGAGAAGGGGCGGGGGGGGGGGTGTTGGATCCTAACAGTCTTGAGTAATTTGCTGGTGAGGTGGACAGACTGGTGTGGCAGGAAGCAAATTCTCTCTTCTTAAAGGCAGAGAATTAACAGTGGCTTATGGTTCTGCACCAATGTTCCATTTAAGCTGCGTGGCCGCGCAGCCCAACGCAGCCCCCCTGTGCAGGGAAGGCTGACGGCCGCGCAGGGCCGGCAGCCAGAGTCCTGGCTGCAAGCTCCTCTGGAGCTTGGAGTTATTAAAACTCCAGCCCAGAGAAGCTCTAATGGAGCATGCCCAGAATGTCTGAGCATGCTCCATTAGTGCTTCTCTGGCCCCAGGAGGTGTGGCTGGGCCATACCGTTCCAGCGGCAGGGTAGGCTTGTGGGGAGGGGTTAGGCAGGCTGGAGGGTTACCAGGGGAGCAGGGCCGTGGGGAGTGGGCATGGCAGGATCAGGCCCGCGGGGGAGGGGGCCGCACAGTGAGCAACATGAGTTGCTCAGCTGCCTGAGGCTCTGCACTCCCTGAATGTACGCAACATAATCCCCATTCCAGGTTTACTTCTCAAACACCACATTATAGTATGATGTGGTCATGTACTAATTTAAGCTTGAGCAGTGTAGAACCCAAATTCCAGGGACATCAATTTGACTCTTGAGCTCACCACTGAAGAGTGGCACAGGGCTGGAAAGCCTGGTGTGAAAAGAAATTAGCTACAGAAGACAGTCTCAGAACATAAAGACAGGTCCAACAGCCAGGTTCTAAAGCTTTGAGAGTCAATGCTGCCTAGAGCTTAAGAGAAAAGGATGACCATTTCCTGATTTATCCTCAATTTGAAAAGGACTATTGAGGTGAAACAGGAAGGATAATACCTAAATTCACTCCCATCCAATGGCCTTCACTGCTAGAAGATGGCAAATCTAAGAGGGGAGGCATCTAAGTACAGCCAGAACACAGAGAATTGAAGGAAATCAAACTCAGAGATAGGAGCAGGCCACACTAGGGCAGATATAATAGCATTCTAGGAACAAAACACACAATCTGAAGAAGAACAAACCACCATCAGTCTTGGGTACTGACTGATTCTTTCTTTTAGGGATTCTACCTACCAACATACTATGTGACCTAAGCAATCAATATAGTAATATCCAAAGGAGCTAAATGATTACACAGCATAAGCAGTTTCTCCTATGTAAGGGCAAGCTCCTTAATCATCACTCCACTAATCTCCTATTCTCTTTCATTTACTTTCTTCATTCATCTATTTGACAAAACATACCACTTTGGAGAGACAGGCTGAATGGAACAGACCACAAAGCTTCTAGGCCGAGGATGCAAAAAAAACCCACACCCTGAAATAAAGGCTAAAAATTACTATTCTACATACTGCTTTCTGGAAAGTAGAATCATTTGGCATATAAATGTAATACTGGCTACAAAATGGAAAAAAGACAAAAGAAAGATCTAAGAGAGTACTATGCACATCTTTCCGAGTAACTAGCAATGAAATTCACACCCTGTGCATAGGATGTGCAGCATACGGTTTATGGCCCATGTTGAAATTCCACTTAAATACTCAGACTAGTATTAAGTCATGCACTGGTTTTGCACTGGCCCTCTACACACGGGGGTAAATTTTACCCTATGTGAATAAGCTTCTTGTTCAGTTATTCTGAAGTTTACCTTCTTAAAGCTTTTCTTTTAAGGTTAGTGAACTCAAAACAAACTGTTTTGAGATAATATTCACGATGCTCACACATTAAGTACTTCTGACTGCAGATCCTGACAGCTGCATCATTTAGTGGCTGCTGGTCCCCACCGTACTCACTCTAAATTACTCAAACAGGACATTTTTTCTGGAAGCTGATGAATTCCTTTAGAATAACTGATACCAAACTTTAGAAAATGGGACTCTAAGAACTAATCAATATGAAGATTACAACCTGCATGCCCTTTGGACTGTTGAAAGGCCTAAAAATTAATGGGTGAAAGATTATCAAATCTGCCAGTGGGAATTAGGCAACTAACTCCCACTCATTTTTAATCACAAACTAAGTATGACAAGTTCCAAAGGGGTAGCAGTATTAGTCTACATCAGCAAAACAAGCATGGAGTCTTGTGGCACTTAAAAACTAACAAATTTATTTATTGCATGGGCTTTCGTGGGAGAAAATCACACTTTGTCAGATGCTTTGAAGATGGAGGAACTTACAGAATGGGAGGAATATAAACGCAAGGGAGTGTAAGTCATTGGAACAGGACACACTGCAACAGCAAATCAAAGCAGTTGTTGAGATTAAAACATTGGGAAACAGTACATTCCTCTACATGCTGTTCCCCAGTGTTTGAATCTCAACAACTGCTTTGATTTGCTGTTACAATGTGATCTGTTTCTATGACTTATCCATTCTGTAAGTTCCCCCATCTTCAAACCGTCTGACGAAGTGGGATTTTCTCCCACGAAAGCTCATGCTATGAATAAATGTTAGTCTTTAAGTGCCACAGGACTCCAAGTATGTTTTGCTAAAAATTCTTAATAATTCGTAAAAATTTTAAGTTCTCCAAAACAAAGTCTGCAATAGTGAAAAGGACGTTTGGCAGCTGTAGGATCAATCAACCAAACCTATATATTTTTTGGGTTTCAGTTGATGATCCAATATTGCTCCTCACCTGCTCACATAATTTTTAAAAGGCAGTGAGGCAGTGAAACTAGGTTTTTGTAAGAGAACAGAACTGGCATGGGGAATGGATAGACAATTAGGAAAGCGCAACCTCATAGTCACGTGCATGCATTCAAAATAAAAACAAAGCTGGAAGGTTTAATTACAAATTTATCCGGTTTGGCAATGACCCTTTAAGTATGGGAAAGGATATTTTGCTCAGGATCCCAGAATGTGAGTAGAACAATTCACACTTAAAATGATCTATTTTCCTCAATCGCCCTTTCAACATTGTTGAGTAATCCAGTCAGATATTTTCAAGTAATGGCACATACAGATCTCTAACACAATCCATACACAGGACTTGTTAAAGTGAAATCAAGCAGGTTCATTAGCTATGTATCTTTTGAGGAATTCTACAATATGCATTTAATGTCCTTCCCATAACTTGTTACATAGTAGTTTACCCACCAATATGATACCCTCCCTGCTAAACTCCATGGATTTGTCAACGTGTTTTACAGGTAGATTTTTTTAAACAGCTGATTATTTTCACAGACTCTAAAACACTCATAAATAGGACATATTAAACATGAACGTGCTTCCAAAGAGAAAGTGCCTCAAAAATAAAACACCCATGAAGTTCAATGCCTTGTAAAAGTATTTAAAAAGCAGCAGCAGATTTTTGTCAACAAAACAAAAGCAGAAATAGAAGTTTAGATAAGAAGTCTAACCTTTATTAACACCACTATTCCCTGACTATCAGTTTCTGCAGCTTTTTTTTAAATTACATTTGAGTGTAATACAACCCAATTTAAATATTGTTAGTACTTACTACAAGTGTATACTTTTCTATTTCTAAAGATTTTTAGTGAATATCACTGGAGGTTTTGTTTGTGTTAATTAGGAACACAACTGTAGAACATCATAAACAACAAGAGCCCTGTGGCTTCTTGAACATTAATGAATTTCTTCGGGCATAAGATTTTGTGGGCTCCAAAGTGGGTTGGAGCCCATTAAAGCTTATGCCCAAAGACATTTGTTAGTCTTCAAGGTGCCACAGGAACTCTTGTCATTTTTGCTATATACAGACTAATATGGCTACCCCTCTGGAAAAGCAGAACATCATATTTATAAAGACAGTTTCTCACAGAAGAAGGTGCATTACTTTGTGGAAGGGAAGTTGCCACTAGCATTTACAAAATGGCAGATGGTTAAAGATCTAACCTCATTCTTGATATTGCAGAAACTGCAGATCCTGTAATATACGGCTTTCACCACAACTCTGATTTTAATTAGCTTATTTTGCAGTTTCTAATTTTATATACATTTCTGAGTGCTTTTAGTGTTAGAGCATTGCACTAACCTTCAATGCCCATAAAATATAAAAATCTAAAGTGACTAGACTCAAAGTTTCAACTCAACTGCTGTAGAAATACTCTGAATTTTACATTGTATTTTGTTAACATAATCTAATCTATTTGCAGCAACTTGTCTGATTTTCGAAGAAGAGCATACGTGAATGTTTATAAGGCTCCAGAAATTTTTTCTTAAAAAAAAAAAAAATCTACTCTGGCTTTTTAAAATTACCACTATTCATAAAAACCCATGATTATTTTTCCATGACCTTCCATGTCTTGGCTGCAACTCTGACGCAATATTTGAAGATCATCCTTGGAATTCAACTACGGTCTTCCAGATGGTACAGTTTTATCATTATTTTGATTTTCTGAGATTTATACAAAATAACTTACCTAGGATTGTGAAGTATCTTTTCCAAATTAAATTCTTTGAGGTACATAATTATTGCTGCCAAAGAGCAGATCACAGGCTTATCCATGTTTAGGATTACAGACAGTTTTTGAGAACCTGCAAAATATTATTTCCTTTATTAAATAACTCCTGCTCAAATTTTGGACAAGGTTATCTGTCTTTCAACAAAGCCACACAGAAATAGAAGACTTTTATGATAAAGTATTAAAAATATTGTATATAAAATAAGAAAAATAAACTTTTAAAATACATTTACAAACTAGACCAGGACAGCTTAAGAATTTCTGTGTTGTTCCAATACAAATAGGGATATAAAAGCCTGGACTATTGCATTCAGCTCCCCACATCATCTCCAAGAAACTGCTCATCATCAGCCCAGATGATTTACAGACTAAGGCCTTGATCCTGCAATCTGATCGATGGAAGTGGCACTGGCATCCATGCAAAGCCCTCCTAACCTCAACAGGGCGTCCATGGCTGCCCATGCAAATCATGTCTTATTTTGTAAGGTTACTAATGAAGGTGGAAATTGTGTTTTTAACTATCACTTTCTACTATAACCTCCACCCCAATGCCAACAGTATCAAACTTTGCAGTATAATACCTCAACGTAAAAAGTAATTTTTTTAACCAAACTTTACTACAGAGAAACTGACACAAGCAAACTATAAGTACACTTTTTAAACTTTCCTATTTCTAGAGTGCTAACAAAGAAATATTTTCATGGGTTTTTGCTAAATTTTTGCCACTTGTTACTGAACATGTGAATTTAAGTTTTCAGAATAAATATCTTCAGATGGGGAAAAATATTTTTACTACAAGCTTACTGCTCATTTCTCTTAATCACATCACCATTCTTGAAAAATTATGAAATTCCACATTTACCCTCATTCTTCTCCAATTTAGTCAGAAACGTAAGAGAGGCAATTTCTCAGAAATATCTACAAGACTATGTAGTCCTCACCTTTCTGACCTGTTTTGCAGCTATGTATCAATTCAGAGGTCAGTTATTTAATATTTGCATTAGTCACACCTACAAGTCCAAGCTTCATTGTATTAGCCACCAATTCCTTATTTGTATAGATGCTAACCAGCACTAAAATGTTCAAAGCCTTTATGAATGACGTACCTGCGGAATCAAGCACTCCTCTTGCATAAAAATCAGAAATCAACTGAAAAGCATGGCTGTATTCAAAATACGTGCTTTCCATCCTTTCTATTCGAATTTTGTCATCTTGTAAACTGCAAAGAAAAAAGCACTCATTGGCTTTTAATTCTTAACTTTATTTCAGGAACAGGAATAAAGGAGGCCTAGACTTCAGCTCATGGTTTGTTTGTTTTGTTTTTTTTTCTTTTCTCTCTTTTCATTGCTAAGACATTGAATAATAAATAAAGACAGCAATTATGTCATCAAATCTCAGAGGGATTCTAAAACAATTTTAACTTTTTAAAATTAAAATTCCTCCTTTTCTCTTTCTGACTAAAGTGCTACTCCCAAAAGTGACTGCATAAAAATAACGTTTTCCTGCTCACAGGATCAGTTGCCTGTGTGTTTTCAGAATGATACCTGCTTATTTTAGTGATAAAATCCATTTTTGCTGCTTTCTACAACTCGGAGTTGTAAAAACTTTCAGAGTAAACATAGCTAAGAGGTAATGAACTGATCTCTTCCTGGCTAAGAGCTTCTCTACACATGAAACAATGTAGAATAATGCAAGGTGTGAATTTCAAGCAGATTAGCTATTCTTGACTGACTACATCCATGAATGCTCCTGTTCCAGAATACAAATGTCTTATTCTGAATTACTTTAAATCTACAGTTAAACTAATTTGGAATAAACCACTCATTCTGGAGTAAGAGCATGCATTTAACGTGAGGAATATTACATCAGGAATGGCTATTGCAATACCAGGTACAAACCCTATACCAGTCAAGAAAAGGTTGAAGAGCAATTTCAGGTTTAGGGAGTCCTGCTGCAATTGAAAGACATACCACTCTTCAAGAAGGAGCCTTAAAAGGCAGAAGCCCAGTTCAGAAGAACCCATCTGTAGGAAATGGACAGATCTCCCTGCATAGTTCCAAGGAAGCACTGTGGAAAACTAAGCCGGCAGAACATTCCTACATGATAGCCGGTAGTTTTCAAACCATGGATCAGGACCTAGTACTGGGTCATAGACCCTCAGGACCTTGGATGTGGCAAAAGACTGGAGTGCATTGCTCAAAGATGTAATTGTTGGGTCAAAGGCATAAATAATTTTTTCCAAGTGGGTCACAAGAAAAAAAAGTTTGAAAACCACTCCCTTATGGCATATTAACTTTCTCCAGGAAAGGAAGATACTCTACCCCAATTCCTTCTATTCTGTCCACTTGTTACTTTTATTTGACACCTATCTGGCAAAGGAAGTGTCCTTTTTATTTGTCTCTACTACACATGGCACAATAGGATCTTCACACTCTTTCATCCTCACAAAATAAATGGAAATAGCATACTTTTCAGACTAATAGAAGGACACTTCTTTTTGTGACTTCATGGATCCCATATATTGAAAGAAGAAGGGACCATCCATTTTGAGCAATAGCTAGAGTTCTCCAAGACCTGTGACCCCTTGGGAACACCACTTCAAGCATGCCTGAGCATTGCACCTTTGCTCAGAGATTTTTGATAGGGGTGGCCATTCATCCCATACAGGTAACCCAAACACCTTCATGCTCATGTTGAGACTGTATAGGGCTGCACTGGCAAAGCACCCTCAATTTCTTCTCTATTGAAAAAGCCTCAAAGCAGAGGAGGAGCACGAATAGTGGAGCATCCACAGCGACACATATCTCAAAGAGCTCCTCTTACAGCATGGGCTGAATAATCTCCTCTTCTTCTTTAAGCAATGGCCCTGTAGGTGCATAGACTGTGTTTGCAAACCATTCAAAGTCATCCCTGCAGACATTAGAAATGCATTCGGACATACTGCTCCACAAAGACACCAGCCAACATGTATCCTACTAGCTGAATGTAACCACTAATATCTCTGCCTGTCACTGAATACAGGAAAACTCACATGAAACCTAGACACTGGAGTTGAGTCAGGAAAGACTTTTCAAAGTTGATTTGACGGCTTAGACTGTGAAAGAGAGAACACGTGGTCTTTACTGTCTCCAACACTTCCTGACACAATCTCCACTTGATCAGCCAATTGTCTAGATATGGGGGGAAATTATTATACCTAAACAATGTAAGTGGACAGCAACTGCTGCCAAAATCTTTGAGAACAGCCTTAGTGCCGAAGTTAGTCCTATAGGAAGGATCATATATTAGTAATGCTTGTTAATTCTAAATCAAATATACTATCTGATGGATGAACTGTCATGTGAAAACAAGCATCTCACGTGTCGAGAGTTGTCAACCAATCTCCCAGTTTTAATGAAGCAATTACTGCTGCAAGGGCCTCCACCCTAAATTTTTGCTGCCTTATGCATTTTTAGAAACCTGATGTCCAAAGTTGATTTCCATCCTCCACTCTTTTTGGGGATCAGAAAGTACTTTGTATAGCATTCCCTTGCCCTATACTGCACAGAAAGAGTCTACTGCTTCTAATTATAAAAGTGAGGTCAAGTCTCACACCAGTAATTGGTCATGAGAGGATTCCTGAAGAGGGGCAGGGAAGAGGAGCAAATATGAAATAAATAGTGTATCCAGACATTATGGCTTCTGAAACCCATTTGTTTGATGCTATATGCTCCCATAGGGAGGAGGAGAAGGTGTTTGCAGCTGCAAAATCCTATTCAAGACTCTTGACTAAGACATCAAAATTATCAGCTGGAGGACATGGATGACTGAAAACATGCAGTTGTAGCTGATGGATGTTTCTTTTTTTGAGTATGTTGGTCACCGGATCGGGGTTCCAGAGTAATCTAATAGATTGAACATGGGGCTGGGTGTGTTCTGTGTTCCATCTGAGACCCACTAAATCTCTTAATTACCAAAGGGGACTCTGCTTGGTTCTCAAGTCCTTTAAAGTGCATAGAAAGGCACCCACAGAGTCACAATTTGCGACCAGTGCAGAAGTCTTCAATATTACCTCAAACCTCTCTCAGAAACCAGCTGTTTGCAGCCAAAATGCTCATATCATGACCACTGCAGCAGATACAGACCATGCTGCAGTATCCACCACATGCAAGCAGGCCTGGAGCAATATTTTTTTTTGCTAGAAACTGAGCCTCTTGTATAATGACTTTCAACTAGTCCCAGTTTTCCGTTAGCACCGTGGTTTTCAACCCGTGTGCCATGGCACAAGGGTGTGCTGTGAAAACCATCCAAGTGTGCTGTGAAATTTTGTACAAAGGTAATGAAAATCCATTTAAAACAAACACTGTTTCATCTTGAATAATCTCTCTGACCAAAATCACAATTCATATAACTCATGAAAATTAATCATCATCAAATTAAAAGTGAGGTATCGGTCTTTTAATTCTAGAACATGAACTTTCTAAACGCAGGTGGCCAAATGGCAAAATTGAGATGACATGTTTTTTTTCCAGATTTGAAATATTAACGCATTTGATCCTTCTTTAGCTTGTTGTACGCACTGCATTGCAAACCATCAAGTAAGACCATAACCATAATAAACGTAAGTAAATGTGATGTTTTACAAGCAATCAACTCAGGTGAAAAAAGTGGGTGCCCTATGGAACTGTCTGTCTCATTGAAGTGTCCCATGTTACTGGAAAGGTTGTGAACCACTGCTAAAGCAATGGTTTTCAAACTTAGGGTCAGGACCCAGTACTGGGTCACAGACCTCCACCCCCGCTGCCACCACCAAAAGACTGAAATTATTGGGTTGTGGGCAAAAAAATATTTTTTTTCAACTGGGTCCCAAGAAAAAAAGTTTGAAAACCACAGCGATAAAGATCATGAAATGCTCAGTCTTTGGGTCTCACATCCTACACTTTAGCCCCTTGTCAAGTCAAAGTAGTAAATCAGAAATTCATGGGCAAATACAACTATTTAAAATACAACAAATTTAATTTCTTTGTTGACCATATAAGGATCAGAGCACACTGCAGTGGTTCCCAACCTGTGGTACGCAGACTCCTGGTAGGCAAGAGAGTTACTTCAAAGGGTCCACGGACATGCTGGGAGCTGAAGCCACACTCCACCGGTGGTGCTGCAGCAGGAGCTGGACAACGCTCCCTGCAAGCTGCGCAGGTGGGTGGGGGCGCAGCCCTCTTCACTCACCCATGCAGGGAACACTGCTGACCATGCATGGCCGGCAGCCACATCCCCTACCCAACTTGAAGACACAATCTTCCAGTTGGCAGGGAGCTGCCCTGCCACAGGCTGGCAGTTTTTAAAACTCCCATGCTGCCCTGAGCATGCTCAAATAATGCTCTGGGCAGAAGTAAGCAGCAGACTGGCGTGGCTGCGCCTGGCTCCAGGGGCCAGGTAAGGGAGCTGGGGGTGGGGGTTAGACTCAGGGGATGGGCAGCCTCCAGGGAAAGGGCACGGGCATCAGCCCAGGGCAGCAGGGGAAGCCAGCAGCGGGGAGGTGGGGAGGGAGATAGGGAAGGACTCAGTGGACCGCAGGGAGCCAGCAGCAGGATGGGGGAGTTAGGAAAGGTCTTGCGGGAGCAGGAGGTGGTAGATTAGGGAGGGGTTTGGGGTTGACGTGACTCAGGGCTGCATCCTGGCTGTAACTAGGGGGGGGGTTGCAAAATTTTTTGATATTGAGAAGGGGTCCCCATCCTTGAAAAAGCTGGGAACCCCTGCCTTATAGCATAGGATGGACTTTGAACTATGTTGTCTGCCTTGTTCATTAATAGCCTTCATCAGTGGGGAGTTTGGAGCTGGACAAGAGAATAGGAACCTTGATTCACTAGCCAGAAGATATTACTTTTTATCCACTCTTTACCAACTAGAGACCCTTAAGATCTGAAGTTTCTTCATGGAGATCTACTCCTTATTTCCTGCTTACTGCAGACATACTTAATGTCACAATACTGTCTACCTCCCTAACTGCTTCCTGTGACAAAGATTTTGATGTGGATGAGGCACTAAGGGTATTAAGGTTTATATAGAAGGGGGTCCTTTGCCCATGGATCTACAGTTTGTTCTGTCATTAAGAGTTTAAAATCACTCTTCCTGTTTTTTTCAGACTCCTCCCCTTAAAGGAAGCACAGATCTTGCATTTACTGAGGATATCATTATTACCCAGACAGCAGGGGCACTGGGAATGCCTGTCATTAGCCAGAACAGACTCAGGACAGGAAAGGCACTTCACAGATCCCAGGGACCTAGGCCTTCCAAGCAAAATAATGAGGGGTAAAAACAATCCCAAGAAGGGGAAGCTCTTAACTACCTATTTATATCTAAGAATCAAAAGATTATCTTTTGAGAGAGAGAAAAGGTGGGAAAAAACAATGGGAACAACTGTTCCAACGCTACATACATGGCTACCAGACGAATAACCATGTTAATCTGTGTATAGCAAGAAGACTCTCTGTTTTTACTATATAGCCGCTCTCTTTTCAGTATTTAAACTAGCTAAGTAATTTCTAAACATTAGAGAACAGGCACACACTGCAGACTCCACCTCAGGCTGAAAGCAATTGAGGAGAGTGGATCACCCGCACAGCCCCATATAGACTTGATAGGGGGTACGAGAATGTGGACAAGATGCAGGATGGGGGGAGAATGAGCAGGCCAAAGGAGCACTGCTACCAAAAATTTCTAATCAAAAGCATTGGCACACATGAACTGCAGCACCCACCACAACAGTACTTGAAGAAGAAATAGCTATTTTCTGCACTAGACTACCATTTAGATTCCTAACTGCTAGTTATTACCAAGTTAGTCTCTGTTAAAATGATCACCATCTTTGTATATGTCTGTCAACTCAACACTTCTTTGGAAAACTCTGTTTATTTTGACTGTGTCATGGGATGGACACCCAAGAATCCCAAGGCTATGATCCATTTTCTGTTCACTTTCACACTGTCATTGTATGATTTAATGCCAATTATAGGATACAAAGTTCCTTCATGAATGTTTGTAACACATTCTACATGATTACTAGGGTATCATGTTTCCTGCAGCATCATGGGTGTGTGCTCATATGAACCATGTTACATGGGTTGGGGGGAAGGGAACAAATGGAGTTTTTTCAGCAACATGTAAACAGCAAAAGCTACAAGCAAGTACCTGAAGGAGATAACAAAGACAATGAAACTAGCTAAGTGCTTGGCACACATCCACCCAGAAAAAGTGGGAGGGACTAACAGGAGTTTGAAAAACACACAAAGACAATGGGAACAAGAGAAAAAACTGCTGGCTCTTTGCTAGAGACACTCCATCTTGAAACACCTACAAGAAGAACTTGGCCCAGTCTAGAGATAGGCTATAAACCATCACAACTGGACCTGAGTGGTGAAATGAGCATAAGTGCAGTAGTGTGTCTAGACCAGTGGTTCCCAACTCGTGTGCCATGACAACACTCCAAGTGTGCCGCGAGTATCCCCGACAGCTGGGATTAAAGTTTCCTCCCTGCTCAGCCCAGCCACGTGGGCTGTGTGGGGCTGAGAAAAGGGAGGGGTTAAAGTAAAGTGGAAGGCACCTGAACACAGTTCCAGGGCCCCCCTATTTTTAGGCAGGCAGCATTCTGGCCCCCTTAAAAATAGAGGAAGGCACCAGAATGCGGAATACCAGGGGTCCCTCTAAAAATAGCTGGAGCAGTGGGAATGCAGAGTTCCCATGGCTCCACCTTAAACCGCACTCCGCCTTAATAAGGCCAGCCAGCCCAGAGCTGCAGGAGGCTGGGAGTGCGTGAATCTCCCCTCCGCAGGGCAGAGCAGCTCCCAGCATGTCAGCCAGCCTGCAAACAGCCCAAGTAAGGGCTTTGGGGGAGGGTCTGCTGGGGGTTGTGTGGGGAAGGTATGCGAGTGTAGCAGAAGTGCATGGCAGTGGGTGTGTAGCAGAGGGTGTGCAGCTGGGGTTGTGGGGTGGCTGGTTGGGAGGGTGTACCTGGGGGGGGGTGGCTGTCTAATTGGAGGGGGGTGTACCTGGGAAGTGGGGTGGCTGTGTGTGCAGGGGTTTAGCTGGGGGCTGGAGGCCTAGTTCTGGCCCCCTCAGTGATGGGAGGCTCCACCACAGGCAGCAGGGGGCTTGGAGAAAGGAGGACAGGACCCACTGGGGTGGGAGGGAACAGCAGTGGGGTGAGGATTTGCCCTGGGTGGCAAGGAGCCACTGTGGAGAAGGAAGTGGGTGCTGCGCCATGCTCCCCTGCCCTATCTTTCCAGGCCCCAGGTTCCCCCTCGTCTCCCACAAAGCCACTCCTGTTCTCCCTTCATCTCTCCTCTCTTGCCACCCTTGTGCTGTTCCCACATGACTGCCCTTGTCCTCCTTCGCCACCCCACCCTGCTCTGCTCCCCACACTCACTCCTGCCACTGCACACAATGCCTGACCTCCCGTTTTGCTGCCCCTGCTCTGCTATCCCAGCTACCCCCACACAGCAGCACTTCCAAAACACTGTGCCATGGTTCATGAATATTCAGAAGTAATTTAAGTTAATCTGAATATTCATGAGTTTTGTAATTGTGGTGTGCCTTGAAAAGTTTGAGGGTATCAAGGTGTGCCACGGCAGAGAAAAGGCTGGAAACCACTGGTCTAGACAGTATAATGTTTATATCTTTTATTTTTGATTGTGGCAACTTCTGACTGCTTTATTAAATGATTGTGCATTGATCTGCTATATACTCACCTAAACTTACACTCTGATCAATAAACTAGTAGTTTTTTCTAAAGTTGCGTGGACTTAAGAGGGTATGAGTGAGGGAGGCTGGTCACAATCCATTTCAATGTTGAGAGGACAGACATGAGTGTACAGTGATTGCAGAAGGACCCCAATTCCTGTAAGACAGAAGGCCCCACAGGGATACCTGGGGCTGGAGATGCTCATTTAGGGACCATTGCTTGGGCGGCCAGAGGGCAGGCACATGCTGCCTCGGACTGATCACATGCAGGACGCTCATGTGGACTGACTCAGGAGTGAATAGTCACCTGACAAAGTGGGTGTAAGCCAGGGTCCAGGAGTGGAGATGGGGTGGGTTACTGCAGCACACCAGATCAGAACCAGAGAGCAGCCTGTCACAGAGTGTTTTAACTTGAACTGGTTAAGACAAAGGTTTCTAAACAGGGGTATGCAGACCCTAGAGGGTACTTCAGAGGAGGTACACAAGAGAATCAGGGTGATTGCCTTGGGCCCTGTGCTTTGGGAGGCTCTGCTCCAGACCTTGCAGGAGGCAGGTGGCTGTAGTCTGCCTCTCAGTTCTGCTTCGAACCAGGCAGGAGGTTGGCAATTGCATACCAAGGGAGCCCAGCCCCCAGCCTGTGGGCAGTGCAGGAGGAAGACATGGGAGGGAGGGTACCAAGCCAGGCCTTCACAATGCACAGACCTTGTGAAGGGCCAGCCTGGTGTTCTGGGGGGTGAGGCCCACCCCCAGTCAAGCTGTTGCCAAGCTGCAGGGCTGAAACAACAGGGCCAAATGCTAACGAGACTGGGAGGCCAGAGCCCTTCCAGAGCCAAGCGCTGTATAGCAGGTAACTGTGGAGGCAGGATGACAACGCCCTGCATGGGACGGTGTAAGTGGCATGAGTCCATCCCACCCTTCCCAGATATACAGCCCCCCTCATCCCTGGGGCAGACATAAGGTGGCACTATCTTGTGGGAGCTGGGGACCCTTCCTGTCCTGAGTGGTAAGGGGGCACATGACGCCTGGGAGAAGAAAAGCAAACGCAGGCTTGGACCCTAGGTGTTGGAGACTCAGGAGCCAACGGAGCCAGGCAGGTGACCCACATAGCATGCTTTGCTCCAGGCCCTGCATCCCTTTAGGGATGGCCCTGCACCAGATGACTCAGAAGACATCAAGTAGAGCAAAAACCATGGAAGAGTACTTCAGATGAAACCTTGAGACTGTAGGGCTACAGTTTCTAAAACAGGTTGAAAACCCCTGCGTTAAAAGATCCAATAAACTCTCAATCTACAGGCTTACTGAGCTAAGCCCAAGAGACAAACATTTTTAAGTGCAAACTGATCAAATTTAAAGGTGATTACCTTTTTTTTTTTTTTTTTTTTTAACTACTACACCAACACTAATATAGTGATTTGTTATTTTACTTTTTGCTCCTTTAGTCTGTATCAACCTACATTAATACCTGCTTTAACATAGTTATCCATTTTGCCAGTGACGACCCTGGCTCTAAGCTACCTAATTTAATATGTAGGGTCACCTAAGCAACTTGCAAAAAGTTAGTCTTAGTATTAATTTCTCTAGTATGCATTGACTGCTACCTAGAATACAGATGAGTGAAAAGACTTTGAGGAAGTCTTGCAAGATAGTGGGTTTTTAAATGGTACCCAGCTAAAGGCAACACTAAAGAAATCTTCATAATACGAATATTATTTACTCTTGTCTTCATAATAGTGTCTGCTTTCAAAATAAAGAAATTTAAGAGTGCCTGGAGAAGTAATTTCCTGGAACTGAGTTCAGAATAGGAGTTTCTCCTCCACACACTTACACTTGCACCACCCACATCTTGGATTGTTGGTATGCTGGCTCTGCCCCCATTGCACTTTTTTTTTTTTTTTTTTTACATTTATATCTGTTTTTACTAGTTTTTAGTGCAGTTGCAGTAGACAAGTGTTCTTGTCTGTCACGATTCATCAAGTGAATTTCTCTGGCACTGATGCTGTATATGACAGTACATAAATATCTCCCTCTACAAAATTTTGGCAAATGAAAGCAACAAACAGAATACTTTGGGTAAAATTTGAAACTTACTAGTCAAAGAGACTAAGGCTGCTATTTCACTCAGGCACTTTCAAAAAAGTTCTCTCTTGTATGAGAACTGTTATAAAGATGCAAGCAAAATAATCAAAACTCTTAGAAAATGCAGGAAAAACTTCCATTTATAAGATATACCTCAAAATAGAGCACATCATTTAAAATCAGTGCTCTGTAAATATCTTTAAAATATTAGGAACAAAAATTTTATAGCATTATGAAATCTCTATTTGATATAGCTGTAACTATGCTACTGATATTTTACTTACATTGTACGTTAACAGTTTATTACGTTGATTAATCTGGGAACTAATCAAAATAAATTTCACTAAAACACTGCAAAATGAAGATTTGCTATGAAAATCATTCATGCTTTGGCCTCTATTCAGTGGCATTATCATCCTTACGCCATGTGTCTGATCAGTCACATTATAGTTATGAAGACACTACTCCAGAAACCAATCTTAATTTAAATCAGAATTTTCAATTTACAGTCAACTTTCAAATACTATTCTTGTCAAAATCCCTAAAAATGAATTGCTGTGGAAGACATATAGTTTGATACCAATGGTTTATTTCTGGATTTAAAATTAAGACAGACTATTAGAAAAAGCTGTTACCTTAAAGTAGACAGTCAAAGAAACCAAACATTTACAGAAAGCAAGCTTTATTTTTTTTCCCTTCCTGTGTCATTACATTTGTTTTCCTCTACAGCCTGGTGTTCCGCACATACCTGGTAATTGGTACCTTTTTATCTTGCAAAAGAACTAATGTTCAGAATGAACCACTAGGGCCCCTTACTGATGTTCCTGTTCGCTGTGATGCACTTGGATTAGAAAGTAAAACAGTAGTCTTCATTTCTATTTCATGTAAAAAATTAAATGTTTCTTTTTAGATACTAGACAGACATCATGGGTGATCTAATATTAGACCAACTTTTTATTTATTAAAAAAAAAAAAAAAATTCCTCTCTCACCCCCTATGGGTGGTATGTGTCATCCTCAACCTCGGGTCCTCTACCAGAGGCCTGGGAGTTTGAGGGTTCTGTGCAGTATCTTAGCTGTTCCTAGCACTGCACTCTGCTGGACAGAGAGCTCTGATGTTGTTCCTGGGATCTGATGGAGCCACTCTCCCAGCTTAGGAGTCACAGCCCCAAGTGCTCCTGCCACCACCGGGACCACTTTGGCCTTCACTTTCCACATCCGCTCTAGTTCCTCTTTCAGGCCCTGGTACTTCTCCAGCTTCTCATACTCCTTTTTCCTGATGTTGCTGTCACTTGGCACTGCTACATCTATCACAACCGCTATCTTCTGGTCCTTGTCTATTACCACAATGTCTGGTTAATTGGCCAGTACCTGCCTGCCTGTCTGGATCTGGAAGTCCCACAGGATCTTAGCCCTGTTATTCTCCACGACCTTCTGTGGGATCTCCCATCTGGTCTTGGGAGGGTCTAGCCCATACACTGTGCAGATGTTCCTGTACACAATGCCAGCTACTTGGTTGTGCCATTCAGTGCATGCTGTTCCTGCCTGCATCTTACATCCTGCCACTATGTGTTGGACTGTCTCTGAGGCCTCTCTGCACAGTCTGCACCTTGGGTCCTGTCCAGTGTGGTAGACCCCTGCTTCAATGGATCTGGTGCTCAGTGCCTGTTCTTGTGCTGCTATGATCAGTGCCTCAGTGCTGTCTTTTAGTCCAGCCCTTTCCAGCCACTGGTAGGATTTCCCAATGTCAGCCACCTCAGCTATCTGTCGATGGTACATCCCATGCAGGGTCTTGTCTTGCCATGGCACATCTTCTGCTTGATCTTCCTCCCATGTCTGCTGCTGCTGCCTCAGGCATTCTCTCAGCAGCTTATCTTTGGGTGCCATCTTACTGATGTACTCCTGGATGCTCTGGGTTTCGTCCAGGACAGTGGCTTTGACACTCACCAAACCCCACCTGTCTTCTTTCCAGCTGGTGTACAGTCTCTGGGTGTTGGATTTGGGGTGGAAACCTCCGTACATAGTGAGGAGCTTCCGGGTCTTCACATCGGCAGCCTCCATGTCCTCCTTCGGCCAGCTCACTATACCGGCAGAGTATCTGATGACTGGCATGGCGTACCTGTTGATGGCGTGGATCTTGTTCTTCCCATTGAGCTGGCTCTTCAGGACCTGTCTTATCCTTTGGTGGTACTTGGATGTTGCTGTCTTCCTTGCCTCCTCATCGTGGTTCCCATGTGACTGTGGGATGCCAAGGTACTTGTAGCTGGTCTGTATGTCTAGTATGTGGCCTGCTGGTAGTTCCCTTTGATACGGGAGACTGGGGGGGTTCAAATCCCGGTTGGTACCTACCTACCTTTCCAGTAGGGGTCCTTGGGCAAAAGACCCCCTAACGCCTCACTTGCCTACCTCAAATATGAGAGTGACACGAACTAGGAGAGTCATGCCGGCTCAGACGTCGCCCGGATTAACAAGGTCCGCACCAGATGTTGGGGAACCAGGACAATCTGATGATAAGCGGGCTACTGGAACAAACCGTACATGGACGAGACGAGAGAACCTGGAATTGATGGAATGCCACTACAACAGTAGACCTAAGGAGAGGGGATATATGAAGCGTATGAGGGAACTATGATTGGACAAAAGACCTCCATCCACACTAACTGAGAAACAGCTAGTTACCCAACGCTTCAACATAGTAAAGAGGCAGCTGCTCTCACAACTTGAGATAGACCAACTCTACATTACATCCCAGACTCAAGAAGCAGACCCCGAAGAACAACTAGATGTGCAGCCAACACCTGAAGCTGGAACTTCACTGCCACTCCCTCCATTACAGAGCACAGCAGCTGATATGAGGCACAAGATCATGGATAAACTAGCTACAGTCAACCCTCGAGACCGATTACCAAGGCTTGTTGGAGAAGTATCATCAGATAGTATGCTAGAAGATGCCAGTAGAGCCCTAATGACAATTCCTACTACCACCGTAACTCAAACCAATGAACTGGTATACACTACAGCCTCTGTAGTCCTGGAGATGCTTGGCTACGCGATCAAGAAGAACAGCAGTACATACCCCCCGCTGCAAAATGAGGTTGAAGGATAAGATCAAGGCAACTCAGAGAGAAGTTAGTCAGCTGGTAGAACTACAGAAGGGTGTAGAGATTAAGGATAAGACTTGGCTACTGAAAAAATATAAGGGGCTTGACTCCATCTGAAGCCCTACAGACTGCTAAACAAAGGCTCACAGCACTGGCTACCAGGCTAAGGAGATACACTAGGGAAGCAGAGGCCAAAAAGATAAATGCCCTGTTCTCCAAAGAACCATCCAAGGTGTACTCCCAACTGCAGTGCAACAACACAATAACAGCAGAGCCACCAACAGCAGAAACTGAACAGTCCTGGAAGACCATATGGGAGAAAGAGAAGACTCATAACACCAGTGCAAAGTGGCTGCAGGACCTGAGAACAGACCACAGCAATCTCCCAGAACAGGAACCAGTCACCATCACAGTAGCAGACATCCAATAGTGGGTCAAGAACATGAAGAGCTGGACAGCACCTGCGCCGGACATGATCCACACCTACTGGCTAAAGAAACTAACAGCAGTGCATGAACGCCTAGCAGCACAGATGAACCAGCTGCTAGCAGCAGGCTCCCACCCAGACTGGCTAACACAAGGAAGGACAGTGCTGATCATGAAAGACCCCCACAAGGGAACAGCACCATCCAACTACCGGCCAATAACCTGCCTCCCCACAACATGGAAAGTCCTATCAGGCATCATGGCTGCCAAGTTACAGGACCACATGGGCCAGTACATGAGCACAGCTCAGAAGGGTGTTGGGAACAACACCAGAGGCTCAAAACACCAGTTGCTCATAGATAGAGCAATTGCCCAAGACTCAAGGTCTAGACAGACCAATCTGTGCACAGCCTGGATTGACTACAGGAAAGCCTACGACTCAATGCCGCACACAGGGATTTGTGAATGTGTGGTGCTATACAAAGTCAACAGGACACTAAGGACCTTCCTCAAGAACTCAATGGGACTGTGGAAGACAACACTGGAAGTCAATTCAAGACAACTTGCACAAGTGGCCATCAAGTGTGGCATATACCAAGGTGATGTGCTGTCCCCGCTGCTGTTCTGCATTGGCTTGAACCCCCTCAGCCAGATAATCACAAGGACTGGATACGGATACAAGTTCAAGAGTGGAACTACCATCAGCCATCTCCTCTACATGGATGACATCAAGCTGTATGCTAAGAATGAAGGAGACATCGACTCGCTAATCCACCTGACACGGATCTACAGTGAGGATATTGGGATGTCATTCGGACTGGAGAAGTGTGGCTGGATGGTAGTAAAGAGAGGGAAGGTAGTCCAGACTGATGGGGTGGAACTACCAGCAGGCCACATAGCAGACATACAGACCAGCTACAAGTACCTTGGCATCCCACAGTCACATGGGACCCACGATGAGGAGGCAAGGAAGACAGCAACATCCAAGTACCACCAAAGGATAAGACAGGTCCTGAAGAGCCAGCTCAATGGGAAGAACAAGATCCACGCCATCAACAGGTACGCCATGCCAGTCATCAGATACTCTGCCGGTATAGTGAGCTGGCCGAAGGAGGACATGGAGGCTGCCGATGTGAAGACCCGGAAGCTCCTCACTATGTACGGAGGTTTCCACCCCAAATCCAACACCCAGAGACTGTACACCAGCTGGAAAGAAGACAGGTGGGGTTTGGTGAGTGTCAAAGCCACTGTCCTGGACGAAACCCAGAGCATCCAGGAGTACATCAGTAAGATGGCACCCAAAGATAAGCTGCTGAGAGAATGCCTGAGGCAGCAGCAGCAGACATGGGAGGAAGATCAAGCAGAAGATGTGCCATGGCAAGACAAGACCCTGCATGGGATGTACCATCGACAGATAGCTGAGGTGGCTGACATTGGGAAATCCTACCAGTGGCTGGAAAGGGCTGGACTAAAAGACAGCACTGAGGCACTGATCATAGCAGCACAAGAACAGGCACTGAGCACCAGATCCATTGAAGCAGGGGTCTACCACACTAGACAGGACCCATGGTGCACACTGTGCAGAGAGGCCTCAGAGACAGTCCAACACATAGTGGCAGGATGTAAGATGCAGGCAGGAACAGCATGCACTGAATGGCACAACCAAGTAGCTAGCACTGTGTACAGGAACATCTGCACAGTGTATGGGCTAGACCCTCCCAAGACCAGATGGGAGATCCCACAGAAGGTCATGGAGAATAACAGGGCTAAGATCCTGTGGGACTTCCAGATCCAGACGGACAGGCAGGTACTGGCCAATCAACCAGACATTGTGGTAATAGACAAGGACCAGAAGACAGCGGTGGTGATAGATGTAGCAGTGCCAAGTGACAGCAACATCAGGAAAAAGGAGTATGAGAAGCTGGAGAAGTACCAGGGCCTGAAAGAGGAACTAGAACGGATGTGGGAAGTGAAGGCCAAAGTGGTCCCAGTGGTGGTAGGAGCACTTGGGGCTGTGACTCCTAAGCTGGGAGAGTGGCTCCAACAGATCCCAGGAACAACATCAGAGCTCTCTGTCCAGCAGAGTGCAGTGCTAGGAACAGCTAAGATACTGCGCAGAATCCTCAAACTTCCAGGCCTCTGGTAGAGGACCCGAGGTTGAGGATGACACATACCACCCATGGGGTGAGAGGGGAATTATTTATATATTAGACTAACCTTTAAATATATCCATCAGCCCCTGTTCTAGCTGAAGGTATAGAAAATCAAGATCTCTGGAGTGGGCATATACAATATGGTTACCTGTCCCCTTTTCTCCTCGTACACTACTTCCTTAGGAGAACGAAAGCATTTCATTTTATTAAAATATACCAAAAATATTAGTTTTCTGATATGTATGGGTTTTGGGGGTTTTAACCAAATAAAATCCATACAGAATGATTTCCCATGTGATACACATATTGCATATTTAGAAAGCCTTATTTGTTTTCATGACCAGTGCACATAATGGTGTACAAGGCAGTAAGACACAAAGTTCCTGCCTGAAAGAGCTTTGTTTTCTGAACTCTTGCTAAATACTATGTAAACAGGCCCTAGTTTACAGTACAGCAGAATCTCAGACTTACAAACACCTCAGAAACAGAGGCTGCTCGCAACTCTGAACAAAACATCATGGCCGTTCGTTGAAAAGCTTATACTTGAAGACTGATTTAATACTGCTCAAAAAAAAACCATGCTGCTTTTAAACATCTCAATTTAAACAAAACAAGTACAAAAACAGTCTCCTTACTTTGTCAAATCTTTCTTTTTAAACTTTTCTTCTAATAGGTTACATCTAACACAGTACTGTACCGAATTTGCTTTTTTTTTTTTTTTTTTGGGTCTACTGCTCCCTGATTGCATATTTCAGTTTCAAATGAGCGTATGGCTGATTGGTCAGTTTACAACTCTAGTACTGACAACTCTGAAATCCTATGTATTTCCATAAAATGCTTTACATAGCAAGTAGTCGAATAAAATTAAAACCTTAATATTTTATATTCTAGCAACTAGTAAATAGCAGCTTTCAATACTTACTATGGAGAAAGTTTCAAGTAATGACAAAAGTATTTTAATTTTGTAAATTAGCATTCAGTTTCCTAGTTTCATACCATTTAAAGACAGAAGAAACCCTTAGATCAACTAGTCTGCCCTCAAATACTTTTAATACTGCTTCCTGCACACAAGTGCCTTCCTGGCACATGAAGCCACTACTACTTCCCTTACTGAACCTTCTCCTGAAAACAACTTATTCCATAACATCAAAAGAAACCAGCTGACCAGAACATATACTTATCCATTACATTTATCTTCTGAGTGAACTGCCATTTGTATGTGTAAAGGGATGGTCAAATGCTGGTAAATTGCATCTGAAAGACATTGGAAATAATGCTGAGTGATAATATGGGAGAGACGGAAAATTTCCTTGTCAATAATTTCCCTTTTATCACCAGCATCTGTATCAGTTCTGGATGGCCAGGCTACTCCCACCCTTTCTATAGCTCACATAGGCAGATCACAGTTTTGGCACCACATGGTCTGGCCATGTCCTGTCTGCTCCTGCTTGTGGCCAGATGAGTTATTCCCAAGCTCTACACCTTGCATAACCTCATTAACAAATAATCAAGAGGTAACAACATTCATCAGATGAAGAACAGCAGTCTGATGGCAACAATTCCACTCTCAGACCCTTTGCTCATGAGCCATCCATGTAGGCACCATTCTGAGTTGCAGGAACATAGCAGGTTCCCTCTTTGATGGTACCAAAAGACAAGCCACCTGAGCTAAATGGAACTGGCGCAGTAGCAAGCACTGCAGTGACTTTGTTGGTTTCCCCATCTGCTGGCACTAACAGTGCCAATTTAAACTCCAATGAGAGTGGCTTGAGAGATCTCTGGCTAT
The DNA here is from genome assembly GCA_007922195.1 of Podocnemis expansa. NCBI lineage: Eukaryota > Metazoa > Chordata > Testudines > Podocnemididae > Podocnemis > Podocnemis expansa. The sequence goes on along the minus strand of ML681990.1, from coordinate 49,702,319 downwards.
CAGAAATGCCTCTTTCCAGCAACAGTACACAGGGGATGCACACAGAAGAGTGAAATAAACATGTGCAATCACATGAAGAAGAAAAGTAATCACATGGCAACTTTTACCTGCTTAATTCCATTTCAGATACCTAAAAGCATTGGTGTGCCCTGTTCTTATTAAGATCTAATTTTGGTGAGAAGAAATTTTAATCAGAAATGAATACTGTATCCTTTTCATTAATTCCTCATTAACTAATTATAGCACAGCTAGCCCTTTACTATAGTAATTTGATAGACTTAGCAAACATACTTAATACTCAGCAAACTTGGCTTGAAAAAAATTCAACGCTGCTTTTTATCAAACAGTTTAATTTACACCCATGTTAGTTCCCATTTGATTCACCTTTATTTTTAATTCATTTTTACACTTGTTAAAAAGGTACAAGTGACCTTTAATATGCAGAAAACCAATATTTTTAAAACACTGATATCATTAAAACTTCAAATCAGATAATCAAATATTGATGTAAAGTTTGAACTGTCATTGACCAAAAAGCAAAAACCAGACTCTCCATTGACTCTTCATCGTTTATAATAAAACCAAAGCAACTATGTATTTTTAAAGTCACTAACAACACTCATCCATCATTCTATGCACAGATATTTAGTAGTGAACATACTGTAATGTATTTCTGATATTAGGCTAGAATACTATAAAAATAAAGTTCATCCTGTAATATAACACTGTAGGCTTTTTCTCTGATAAAATCAAATCACATGCAAACAGGCACAATATAAGAAAAGACCTCACTAAATGACAACCTACAGACCACTGGAAAGTAATACAGAATATCATTTATGGAAAACAGCTTTCATTCACAAAAACAATGTCAGCGGCAAAATAAGATGTCTTATTTACATAACTGTTCCACAAGTGTTCAGTTTGTTGCCAGGGGATGTTGTGAAGGCCAAAAGCATAACTGGGTTCAAAAACATAAGATAATTTGATGGAAGATATTGGCTATTAGCCAATAGGATCAGGGATGCAATCCCTTGTTCTGTGTATCCCTAAGCTGCCAACTGTCAGATGCTGGGACTGGACAACAGGGCCCAGTTGATGATTGCCCTATTCTGTTCACTCCCTTTCAAGCATCTGGCATTGGTACCACATGAAAGACACGATACTATCTGATAATGGTCTAGCACAGCATGACCATTCTTATGTTCATGTTATGTTTGGAAGAGGGAAAGAAACTGAAAATGTAATCAAGGAATTATATAATCATTTTAATCAGCTTTCGATATTTTTTCTTCAAAAGCCAGTTACAATTAATACCAAATGTAAAAAAAAAAAAAAAAAAAAGATTGCAGAGATTATATCCTATTGCAAAACACTAAGATCAGCTCAATTAGTTAAATTAATAAGAAATGGTCAATATCTCATAAAATCTACAATAAAGAGAGTCAGTTTCAAATCATATTTTATATTCTCAGCATATGTAGTTCCAGACTTTGAGACAATAATGTTCCACTTGGTGAATTTTAACTGATTCAATATGTTCAAAAGAAATATTAACACAAAAAGCAATTCCTGATAAACACAACTAAATCTAACCAGAAGATGGCTGTAGCAGTGCTGGTCCCAAGATTTCAGAGAGAAAAGGTGGGCATGCTAATATCTTTTATTGGGCCTCTGTTGGTGAAAACGAGACAAGCTTTCAAGCTTATACAACCTGAAGAAGAGCTCTGTGTAAGCATAAAAACCTGTCTCTGCCACGCCAACAGAGGATGATCCAATAAATTATGTAATTTATAATATACAATTATATAAGTAGTATTACCTCATCCACCTGCTCTCACACTAAATCTGTACCAAGTAAGCCAAAGGCTTTTAAACAGTGCCTCATAGTAAGTGGCATAACTGAAAATACAACAACAGAATTTGTTTTTCTGCAGCATTTTCACATTAAAAATGTCAAACTACTTTAGAAGGCTTAATAGCCAAACAGCATTACTGCCCATAAGGACAGAGGAGAAGAAAATACACATAAGCATGAATGCAAAATAAGATTTTAACAGCAACTAGAAATGGGCACTTGGTTCCTGGGTTTAATGTCTCATTCCAAGCACAGCACCCCTAATACTTCTTCACACCCTCTCTTCTTGTCAATACCACTGCAATGCAGAATCTACATCAGGTTCAAGTCCAAATCTTGGTTTGAAATTTGAACTCGACTTTTTGGCCCAAAAGACTGCATTATCAGAACATACATGATTTATCACACAACCAATTGAAACTGGCAAAGATCTCTATCAAAAAAGATATCAGAACCAAAAGCAGTATTCTTTGCCTCTGTTCTTCTATGGTATAATATCCTTATAATTTTTAAAGATACATCTCTTGACAAAGGTTACCACTTGACCGATCCTGCAGTGAAGCCCTAATCATGTGTTTCTGTCACACCACAGTCTTTTGTAATAGAAAGATCACATCAACAAACTTGGTATTATAACTTATCTATAGGAAGGAACGTGCTTCACCTTTGCTACAAAAAAAGAACAAGAAAAGTACACCTGAACAAAGCCTGTAGAAGGTGGACAGGTTTAATATTTAAGTATATTCCCTGTCCCATACTAAACTCCTCCTATAAAAGTGGAGGATAAGCTGATCTCTCACGTATTTACTGCTATATAAACTATGAGAAATACCACTGGCCCACAGAACACACTCATAATTATTTGGAATCTATATGCATATATGCAAAGTATTTAGCACTTTCTCACAGAAAAACTTTTTCTTAGATGAGGTTGTTAAGCTAAAATACGTAAAATTAAACATACAGCTCCAAAACATAGCATATTTCTGGAAAGCGCCACAATTTAAGGTGAAACAAACAAGGAGTCTTGTAGTACTTCAAAAGATCAACCAATTTATTTATCACATGAGTGTTCTGGAAAAATAAATAAATAAATCTGTTGGTCTTTAAAAGCACCATAGGACTCCCTTTTTTGTTTTGCTGAAACAGACTAACATGGCTATCCCTCTGGAACTGAAGATGAGTGAACTTCTCTCAGAATCCAAAAGTCAGAGCATATAATATGTAATCTAGCAGCTGTAAGTTTTTACATTGAAGTGTGGACCCAACATTTTCAAAGGATATGGATGAAACGAAAGTCCTAGACACCTGTTCTCAGAACCAGACAATAAATGGGAAGCTGCCAGGAGTCTAGTGTCTGCTCCTGAAATAATGTAATAAGAGAAGCACTTTTGGTGAGTAAATAAAAACCAAGTAAAGAGGTTCTTCCACATGTCTGTTCAAACTTAGAGAACTTGCCTTCATTCTCCCCATTTTAGTCCTCAACAGGCAGAACTATAGCCAAAGTCTAGGAAACTAAATTCTTCATCAAAGACACAAGTGTTGCTCATTCATTAACCTATCTGAATAACACCATGAAATCAATTACTATCAGTTACTCCACTATACAAGTATACTGTTTCCACAAACAGCAAAACAAAAATAAGCTCTCCTGCATGGTCACATAAACTGTTTATTTTGATAGACTAGAGTCCAGGGTCCATTAATGCTTGTGGTCTGTAGGGAGATGGCAAATTGCACAGTGCGTGCTATTATTTGTCTTCAGCTGCTTCTGAAGATGCTCAAGCTCTCTGTGACAAAAAAGGAGACTGAAGGCCTGAAAGCAGATGACAAGAAATTAGAAGCAGCTTGACTGCTCCAACAAGAGGCCCTACTACACTAGAGAAAAAAGGTAGACAATATGAGCCCCCAAAAGGGGGAAGTGTTCAAGAGAGCAGTAAATGAGGTAAGCATGGCAGTGTCCCCAGTGGAGCAGATGGCTGTACTTTCCACAAACATGTAACATGACCCCAAATGAAGGCAAAGGAAGGCACTTGGTCTATGCCTTGTCTACAGGGAGAAAACTGATGTTCTAACCAGTATTTGTAAATAGACAGTAAATTAAATAGCAAAAATGTAAAAATTCTACACATATATCCACCAATCTACGTTAATGAGCATCAGCAAATGAACCTACCCTGAAGGACACAGATGGAAAATGGAAATGAACAAATGCACATTCCAATTCTTATTTCACCACAAAAGGAATGCTACAGTTAAAACAAAGATCTGCTGTCCAGGATATTCTCCTGCATGTGCATGGTACAGATTCTATCAGAAGAAACTCAGTTCTCTTAAGTTGTCATATATCAAACACCCATCTGAAGCAAAACCTTCTGCTTTAATAACACTGTTACAAACCAACAAACTCTATTTATCTAATAATGCATGAGATCTTCTGCTATTCCATGCAAGTCTAAAACAACAATAAGCTAAACAGAAAAGCTAGAAGGTCAAGATAATTGAAGACCAACACATATGATTGTAATTGAAATCTGAAATGAGGACTTCTACTTTCAGATTACAGTGACAGGTCATTATTCTTGGCAGTCAGGCAGAAAATTTGCAATCATTGAATTTCTTGCTTAAAATAGCTTGTTATTCGAACAAGTTAAAAAGAATGTATAACTGTCAAACATTTAGGTAGGTTTTTTTTACATTTTGATGTCTAAGTCTTAACATTCTTATTAACACCATTAGTTCATGTTCTTTTCCTGGCAATTTATGTCTTATGCTGTAAAAAGTTTTGGAAGTTGTTTCTTTCTGAAAACTGCTTGGACACTAAACTTCCATATTTTCAAAAACCTGTTCTGCACAGAATAACAATCAACGATTTAATAGCATGACAAATTTCACAGAGGCAGCGATGTTAGTCTATTACAGCAATACCAAACCCAAGAAGTTGTGCACCACTTTTAAAGACTAACAAATTTATTTATTGCTTAAGCTTTTGTGGGCGTAATCCCACTTAGTCAGATGTATGAAATGGAAAATGTGGCACGGTGGGTGCAAATATATACCTACAGAGAAGGGTGTGTCACAAGGTAAAGTCAAACAGTTCCAGAGGGGTAATGTGCTAGCCTATCTCTGCGGAGTAAACAAGGTATTCCACCCATTCTGTACATTTCACACCTTCAAGCATCTGACAAAATGGGATTTTCTCCCATGGAAGCTCATATGATAAATAAATTGGTTAGTCTTTAAAAGTCTCACAGAATTCCTTGTTTGTTCTGATTAAAACTGTGTGTCAGGTGGAAAGCGAGAACTATAATCAAAAGCTGAGAAGGCTGATAGAGGGTAAATAACCTTTCATAATAACTTGAATGGCTAAGTCTGCAGTCTATCTGTCTGGAAACGTTTGAATTTACCTTGTGACCCACCCTTCTCTGAATGTATATGTTTGCACCTACCATGCTACATTTTCCATTTCATGCAGCTGACAAAGTGGGATTACACCCTCAGAAACTTATAAATTTAGTAGTCTTTAAAAGTGCCACAGAACTCCTTTGTTTTAATTCAACAGCAGTTTTTGAATATCAACTGTGTTGAAAGCCTGAAAAGTCATCTGCAAAAAGACTAAACTTAAAAAGCTCTTACTGAAATTGCAATAAAAATATAAACTAGCAAACTATTTTAAAGACTGTGTGTAAATTCCTCCCAAAAATGTCACAAACAAATCATTAATGAAAGGTGGCAGAAACACACAGTCAACACCCAGATGTGCTGGGGGGAAAGTACGCCATCATATTAGAGCTGATATACAAGACAAAACACTAAGAGCCACATAAAGGCTTTCAGAGCCAGCACTGCTGTCCCTACTAACACAGGGCATTTAATGACATCAGTGGGAATTCTGTAATGGAAAGAGCAGAATATCAGGAGAGAGTTTCACTAAAGAACCCTGAAGGCAAAATTTTGCATGATGGGCAAATCCTGCTGCACCATCTCTGGAGGCATGAAAGTCCCTTTACGCAGCATAACCAGTTGTAGTTTGGCTGCACTGGGCTACTGAAGGACAAGATTGATGGAGCCCGCTCGTGGGCTGTATATGCTTGCACTCCATAGAGTACAGTTCCAGAGCAGTTCCTTTTATCCTGTTGAAAAAGGTGAGAGAAGAGATTCAAAGTGGGCCAGCAGATCCACAGCTACCCAATTCCACCATAAAACATGAAATGGAGGTGCTGTTAGGGAAACAGAAGTCACTGGCTTTTGTGCAATCACTTCATAGACTTCCCCACAACACACCTCAGGCTGTGTGTATCTCATATACTCAGGCTGTGTACTGGGAGCAATATTTGTGCTCTAGAAACTAAACTATGGAGAGACTTTCACCATGCTAGAATTTTAATGAGAAGTATCTGGTTTATAAAAACTTCAGTGGATTATTCAACAGGCTAGGGAAGAGGAAGGACACCTTGCCCACAGGGAACTAAAAATCAACTGTGGTTCCCCAGCAAAGAACAATGGCTGTTTGAATTTCATTTTCTTCTGCTTAGCATTATCATACAAAAATTGCTCATTCTTTGATTTGCGTGTGTGCACACGCCTAACTCTCATCTAGTTTTTAATTCAATTTTATCCTCACTTCAATATAAAATACCACTTACAGAATCAGTTTGAGATTGAATCAGAACAGAGACCATGTAATGTTTACCTCAACTTTGAGTAAAAATTCAAAAACGTACTCAGTATTATGTACAACTCTGTCAGCTGCTTGTGTCAGAAACTGTCTTGGTCTATGTGCACACAGTGCCTGTACTGGGGCCTCTAGGTGCTACTATAATAAAATATTAAGTAATAAAATTCTGTACCTGACAACACTAACAGTTAAATCTGCAATTCCAAAGGATGCAAAAGTAAGCATTAGAAATGCTATATCCATCCTAAAATCAAAACCTGTTGGTTCTGCCCTACAGCCATCAATAAATTGCATTTATTTCACTATAAAGTTAACCATACCTTGATGAGAAATTAAAATTATTGCTTGTCTTTCTATCAAAGCTATGTGGTCTGTAGATCAAAAATCTTATTTACCCTTTTCACATAAAATCAAACTATTCATTGCAACTGTAACTGGTTGCAAAGTTTTAAGAAATGTAATATTACTTTCTCTTTCTTGACCAGAAAATTAAACTATAGCTTGCCTTTTTACAAAGGATGACTGGCTCTGAGCTATCCAACTTTAATTTAGAAAGAAAGAAAGAACCAGAGAGCCAAACTTAACTTCTCTTCTCACAACAGGACTCTGACCAGAGCACAGATCAACATATTTAAACTAAGGTCTCACTCCAAAAATGATAAGAGAAAAGTTCTTCCTGACCCATTCCTTTCTTCCAAGTTATTATTCCTGGCTGCTGGCAATCAGCCAGGGAAGAGGAGACCTAGCTCCCCCCTTCCCCCAGCTACTGCTTTGCTCATGCTGGCTCTGAAACAGAAATGCTCCCATTTCCTGTCCATACCTACCTTCCATTCTTATATACATCCCACATGTCATAATAACTTTCACAGTCACACAGTAAACATGAGGAAGCAGGTTATCGGATGAAGAGGAGAGGGAAAGTGAAATGGAGAGAGTGACTGATGGAAAGAGCCAATAATGAATGTAGTTTATAGAATCAACACGAACCAAAAGAGAGCCAAGGTAGAGGAAGCAGGAATGAATTAAGAGCTAAATTAAATGATGGAGGAAATGGTAGCAAGAGAAACTGCACTTATAGCTTCTAAACTTGAACTCTGGCACCCATACATTACAAACACACAAAAAATTGCATTATTGGTTTTAGGTCTTTTGTAATCTGCAGGAACCTGTGATACTTTTTTTTTATTGTTACCACAAAATAAAAACTTGACTCTCAAAAGATGAAAATGGAAAAAACATTTTCAAGGCTTCTGCGATTAAAACTGGGTGACGCTCCTTTAGAAATGGCCAACATCTGCTGAACTTCTGGCTACCAAAAGACAGCTGTAGTCTTGTCTTGCCATGGCCCAGTCAGTGCTGTAGACTCAACAGTTTGAAGGGGTTGAAAGCCACCTTCTTCCCCAATTTGGGTCATCAGGAAAAAAGTTCTGAAGATGCATCTAAAAGCTCTTAAAACACTGAGTTCGTAGTTCCTGATGGTTCCCAGCTGGGTTCACATTCCATGAAGTCTGAAACAAGAGACAATTCCAAGTTTCTCCTTTGTACTTCAGAAAACTGATTTCCATGTTTTTGGAAGAATACTACAGCTCTATCACAGATAGACAAAATGTTCATATTCTGCCCTTGGAAAAAAAGAACTTCATCTCACGGAGGGGGTTCAAATATTTCACCTAGACAGACTAAAGTGTTCTGCTGGAGGCAAACTACTGAATACCTTCAGTACAGCGCATCTGTCTCTGTCAGTATGTGGGACAAGACTCGGAGTAAGCCACTGCTCCTTCAGTGGCCATCTCTGAAGCACTGGAGCCGGAATACTGTCTCAGCAGGAAATGAAGGAGAAATGTCATCATTCATCAAAACTGGCTCAAGTATTTTAAAGATTTAAAACTTTTTAGCGATGGTGAGGAGGGGGAGAACTAGTACTGTTGGGTCCCCAAAACACACACACAACTTCAGTTATGTAGCACTCCCAACTCCTAGAGCAGGACATGCTCTTCTAACCAATGGTCAAATGTTCTAATGAGACCTCACTGCTAGCTGAGAGCTTAGCCTCTCTCTGTCCTAGACAGGGCATTGTCAACAAGTGCTCAGTGACCCATACTCAGCTCTTTAGCACCTGCTTTATGGCTCCCTGCCTGAGAGCTGGAGCCAGGGTGGGGCCATTAAATATCCTGTCCTGCTGTCAGATGCTTGGAGCAGGTAGGGTGGGAGGCAGCTCACAGCTGGAGACTCATTTGCTTAAGCACAGGTTAAGTGCTGTGCTGAGCGGAGGAGGGTCTCAGTAGCTTGGCATTGTTGGAGGAAAAGTTTGAGTTTTAACATGTTTGTAATGTTATGTTTGTATGTTCTATACTCATGTTTTCCCATCCCCAGAAGCAGGCGCCTTACATTATGTTATGTAGCTATTATGCAAGGTTATGTAACTGCCATGGTGTTGCACAATAACTTGAGTGACACAAGGCCAGTGATTCCCAACCGGTGTGCTGCGGCAACCCCTTTGATGTGCTGCCAGCAGCAGCACGACGTGGCCCCAACCATAGTCCAGGGGTTGCTAGTGACATCAGGATCCAGCCCTAGCCAAGGGGCTGCCAATAGTGGCAGAGTCCTGGAGCTGTGAGCGACCATGCAGCACAGAGTGCCACGACAGATCAAAGGATTGGGAACCACTGCACTAGGCTGCTGGAAGATTAGGTAGACTCCAGTTCATGGCAGAGACAGAGAACGGGACACAGCAGCCTGAGTGCCATGAGTAACCAAGTATAGGGCCATGCACAGCCTTCCAGAAAGTGCCATGTGAACTCCTATGGACACTTTCCATATTGTTCTCAATGGCAGGGGAATGGCACATAGTGTTTGGCTGCCACAGTTTGAACAGTGTCTGAATTTAAGGAAGGCACTGTCAGTGGCAGGGTTCTTTGAGCAGCATCCATTGCCGGAGGATTACACTGTGGGACTAGAGACTCAAGCGTCCAGGGAGCTAGGAAGGCTTGGACGGAAAGGGCTACTGGGTGCCTGCTTTCCGGTGGTGTGCCAGCTCAGCCTCTGCTTGTGTGCTCCCAAGGACTCTCCACTGGACTTTGTCATGGGACTGCCAGCCCATTTGGGGCCAAAAGCAGACAAGAGGGATGATTCAAGGTAGGAGGATCTTTGACCAGGATCTAGAAGCAGACATGGATTCAAGGGAGTTCAGCAAGGTCTTGAGAGAGGACCACCGGCCATAGCCCAGTGATTACCGACCTAGCCTTTGCCTGGAGCTCCGAAGAGGACCCCATCGAGGACCTGTGGATCAGGGACTGTAAGACCCTGAATACCTGTCTTGGACTCTGTTTCTGGGGTGAAAGGACTCTAGTTATAGGACTGGCCACCAGCAGCCCAGAAGAAGATGGTGCATGCTGGAAGGATGCCAGACCTGGACCCAGAAGCAGACAGGGATCATCAGGGGACGGTGGTCGACATCAACTCCCAGCTAGGCAAAGACCAACCGTGAAATACTCCCCTATTTCTGGAGGGATCCTTTGGACAGAAGGAAAGGTCAGTGGGCTTGGCCCACTTCTTGTTCTTGCAGTTAACCACTTGTCGTTCTGGGTATTATAAAGGGGAAGGGTTGCCTGTTCTTGGGTTGGTCTTTGTGTTGTGCTATGCTTTTAGGGTTGGAGACTGCCCCTTCCCTTAATAAAGTTGTTTACTGTTTAAGACCTACTTGTGTGTGGGAGTGTTTCTTCCTTGCCATTCGCTGAGGTTGATAGATGCCTCAGGTGGGGTCCGATTCCTGAGCAGCAAGCGAGCTTAAGGTGCTTGGCTTTGCTATTTGGGGTTGAAGGAGACCAGATTTCCCCCGCAACAGCGTGAGCTGGAGAAGCAGATAAGGGACTTGGTTTGGGTGCATATATAAGATGGTGGGGGAGGCTGCCAAGAGCCAGCTGCTGAGGGAGAAGGATCTCTGGGAGCCAGGAGGGTCATTCTAGTGCATACAAACCCAGGGTGCAGCGGGGTGATGAACATGCAGCTGATGTATCTGTAAACTTACTTCTCTGAGCTTCTGGCTCCTACCAGGAGAAGGGAAGAATACCTGGGGCCAGGCATAGGTGTGCACTAACGGCTGACATGGATTCTCTGGAATGGGCTGCAAGAAATGGGAGGGAGGTGCTGCAGCCAGCCTCCTACTTTCCTGAGGCTGAAAGTTGCTTCCAGCCCTGAAAGAGCTGGGGAAGGCAAAGCTAGAGGCTGTGAAATGCCCCCCTCCCCCAGCCCTCAAACTGCACATAGGGGCCCCCACCAATGTTCCCTTTAAGCTGCACGGGCACGCGGCCATGCAGCCCAATGCAGCCCCCCACGCAGGGAAGACTAACAGCCACGCAGGGCCGGCAGCCATAGTCCCGGCTCAGAGCTCCTCTGAAGCTGGGAGTTATTAAAACTCCCACCCAGAGAAGCTCTAACAGAGCATGCCCAGAATGTCTGAGCATGCTCCATTAGTGCTTCTCTGGCCCCAGGAGGTGTGGCTGGGCCATGCCGCTCCAGCGGCAGGGTAGGCTTGTGGGGAGGGGTTCAGCAGGCTGGGGGGTTACCAGGGAGCAGGCCCGTGGGGAGGGGGCATGGCAGGATCGGGCCCGCAGGGGTGGCAGGATCAGGCCTGCAGGGGTGCACAGCGAGCAACGTGAGTTGCTCAGCTGCCTGAGGCTCTTAGAAGGAACATTGGCCCCTCACCCCAGCTTAGATGCAGCCAGGCCTTGTGAGCTCCCCAACTTGCCTCGCTGGGATGGGGAATTCTCTCAGCACTGAAATATGGTAAGTAAGAGAGTGGGAGCCAGGGGGACTCCTGCAGGGGGGGAATGGTGCTGGTAATGAAAAGCAGCAGGTTAAACTGCTTGGGTTAATTTTCCCTGACTTTGTACCACTTCATCTTTTAAAATAACTTTAGATTCAAAAATAAAACAGAACAAGACCAACAAACAACAAACAACAACAACAACAACAAAAAAACCCACACACACTATTAGTTGCAAAAAGATTAGTGGCCTGTGTGTTTTTGGGGGGATTTTTAAATACTATTCTGGTTGCCAGAGTTTTGTGGAATCCAAACCTTTAATTCTTTAGAACTGGAAAGCACAGAAACTAGAGCTCTTCCTTGAAGAAGTCTATAAATTATATGTAAGGCTATCACAGAACTATTATGGAAAAGGATAAATATCCTTTTAATGAAGATTATTAATTTTATTTTTCAGGTTCACCTTTATTCATAGTCTTAAATTACTATTATTTTTTACTATTATTGAACTTCAAAATATTTTGGGGGCCATGTGTTCCTTCACTGTATATAAAGTTTCTCTTGGCTGTGGTGGTATACTCAGCTTATGTTAAGGAAGAACAGTTATGGTGGAAAAAATTAAAAGCGACCACTCGGAAGGAAAAAAAAACAAGGCAGTGTTGACTGAACAAAGGTGGGCTGTTTTGTTCGTTTGTTTTTAAAGGGAAGCTATATAAAGGAAGAGTGCTTAGTGAAAATTATGACTCCAATATTTCAATTTTATGATAGAATTTTTTGAGCAAAGTTCTAATGAAATTGGACCCTTATGGGTAACAAGAATATAGAAAAGGGTTATAGTCGATGCTAAAAGAATTTGTTAAAGAGGGGATATTCAACCTCCATGCTTCAAGGACTGATCCAATTTGTACCTACTGGAGGTTGTTTGAAGAGATTACCCAACATCTGTGTCCTGATGTGTTGAGGACATCTTTCCATTGTACATCTGCTTCTGGGACATGGCATAGATAGGACACTGGAGTTATTGCCAAATGCTTTGTTTCAGTTCTTTGTGTACCCAAAGACCTCTTTATATCAAAAAAGTAATATATTTTAATTATTTTTTTGTTTGAGATGGCCCTCAAGTTTCTCTGAAAATCATTGTTTATAACACTAAATATTAGAGTAAGATTTACATTGATAAAGCTAAAATGAAGTGAGTATTGTGTGTAGCACCATAACAGTTTGTATTTTTTCCAGTACTGAACACAGTTGTTCTTCTCTTCTCTTCTCCCATCACCTCCCAAAACTTAGAGCTCACCTTTATTGCTAAATATTAACTAAAGGTAACTTCAAACTGACGATTTACCTCCACAAACCCTTCATTTTGCAATGTGTGATCAGCAAATTAGTTTGTAGTAAAGATCTAAAAGCTGTATGTTTTAAAAAGCTGTCATTAAAACACATTGTATTGTTAAAATGTATACACAAACTGTTTGTTCACATCAGCAAACATCATTTTTTAATTAAAAGTCAATATGCATCTCCATTCTGTTATTCAGTTTCTTAACTAGCAGGCAACATCCCTTGTGGCTCTCAGACCACTTGGCTATTGAAGGAATTTTAAAAAATTCTGATCTTCTTGTCTTTTGGGGTTGCCAACTCCTGTCCTAGACAAAGAAACAACCTGCCCACATGGACTAATTGCCCAGTAGGCCTCAGCCTAAGAATGTATAATTTAAAACAAACAGCTTGAGAAGAGTGTGGCAAAAGGTGTTCTTCATCTGTTGAAAAAAAAATACCTTACGTTCATTCTGCATGTGTTTAATAGAAGTGTCTGGACAGAAAACAGGACAGCTGGTGACTCAATTACAGTTCTAATTTATGTTTCCTTTGATAAGCTGATACAGATTTAAAAACCATTAAATCTGATGAAAATGGACTTGCTGATTTTCCAACTAATTGTTTTAGGCTTTCCTGGATGATTTACAAAAATACTAAAGCACACTGACTTTTCTAATTTAATTATTAAATATTCATAATAAGTTTTTTCAGCAAGTTTGTATATTTATATAGTATATATTTATATTGTTCCTAGAATTAACACCCATTGTTAAAAATACTTGAAATTAAAGGTCAAAAATAGCACATCTTACCAAGAACAGACCACCCAATTTTATTTCAGACTCTACAAATAACTGACATGGTAAAAGCATGTCATTTCTCATAATCTAATGTAGTATGCAACAACCCAGGAGATATAGGCATACTTTCCATATTACTTCTTTGCCAATTTGTTGATATTTTCTTACTGAAAAGCTGACAGATTTAGCTAAGCAGAGAACATTTGAAAAATTATTTCACAAATAAATTTCATCTAAGTAGATGAAGGCAGATTCAGCTTGATGGTTTTCATGGTCATGTATCATCATGAACAAAGACCAAGATTCAGAGTAACTTGATATTTCTGCATACTACATAATAGAAGCTGGGGCCTCACTAAAATGAGACACTATCTCTGGCTAGAGTTCAGCTCATGCCATATTTCCAACATCACCTGACTGTTCTAGAGTTGCCAATCTTCACATTGTGGAAGGAAGAAAAAATGAAGAAGTGTAAACGGAAAAAACTCTGATCTTCGTTCTTATTCTTAGCCACTTTTCTTCATAGTCATGAGAGAACGACCACTGAAAACTTACATACTAAGTGCTTGAGCTTGCCTGTCCCCAAGTGTGTGGAAGTGACAGAGGAAAAATACAAATGTTAACTAGCAATATAAAACATAAATCACACATCGGCCTTTACTATATAACTAAGAAAGGAGCTGTCACATCACCAAATTGCAATGCACAGAAAGAATTTTGCTTGTCTGCGTTTCCCCACCATGGTTTGAATATTCATCAAAGTTCAGGAAACCTATCCAGGTGATTGTTCCAAGAAAGCACTTCAGCAGGTTACAGGGCACCAATTATTTCAAAGACTGTTTCTAACATTTGAAAATTCTAAACGAATTTTATTTTCTCTCCCTCTTTCTTTCTCATTCCCCCCTCATTGTTTCCACTTGTGTTATGTCTGTCACCTTTCAAGACAGGTATTTTGTCTTTTTATCAAGTAACAACCTTAAGTACTCTAGCTCACATCTGGGCATTGTGACACAAAATTATTGTGAATAGTATTATTGCAAAATACAACAAAATGCATTGCTTTGATTCACTGTTACCATGTGACCTGATCCCATGACTTACACTTCCCTTAATTTACTTCCTCCCATTCTGTAAATTCCCCAATCTTCAAAGCATCTGACACAGTGGGATTTTCTCCCATTAAAGCTGATGCAATAAATACATTTCTTAGTCTTGAAGTACCACAGGACTCCTAGGTCTCCCTCCCCCAAAATGTGTCAGTCACCTTGGTCCACTTCCCAGTAAAGAAGTGACTGCATAAAATACCACTTTACTGCAGCTTCAGCAAAGGACTGAATTGATGTGGATATTTAATTATCTTTCCAAGTAACAGCTGAGAAACTGGTAGCATTGTTGCCTTTTCATACCTGTTCAGTAGCAGAGAACTTCAGTTTCCACAGGCTCCCTCCAACCCTTTTTACAAGCAGTACATTTACATTTTTTAAAGTTACAGTCTATTGTGCATTCCTTATATACACAAGATTCTCAAGATCTCAAAACAGAGTAACTCTAATAATCTTAGCCAGCTGTTGTCTCCATCTATCCAAATCACAAAAACACCATACTGTTCACTATAGTTGTCAGTTTTTAATATGTATCCCTCAAGCCAGGGCTATTTGTCACTCACTGTCATAAGCACAAAAATCCACTCACAAATTTAGTTTAAATAATTCAAAATATATACATATTCCAAATAATATTTTAGCATGATGAAATTATAACTGCTCTTGAATACAGTCATTACAAATTATCTGAAGTTAGACAAGCTCAAAGCACCAACATTCACATTCTCATGCCACATACATTCTCATGATTGATCTGGCTGAGTCTGAAATCTGTTGAGTTACATTTAACTCCATAACCACATTACCCAGCTCAAAATTTAAAATATGAGTATGGGCTATTTTTCACTCCTTTAAAGCCTAAGTTTGAAGTCACCTTGTCTACATGTTAATTTTAGAATTTTGTATCAATAACTTGGTACTAAAATTTTACCAAGGAATTCTCTCAAAACTTTTCTACACTAGTGGACAATACATGACCCTATATTGGTAGTCAATTAGGGAATGTATCTCTGTCAGCTCCTGAGACACAGAAGCCTCCATTAACAGCTGGCAGTCTCTCCAGACTGGTTATGAAGTGCCCAGTGCAGGGGAGCAAGGCCCCTGACTTCTTGGAGATATTGACAAAGGGGTATGGAGTATCTATCACACTAAGTACCAACTCTTTAAAACCCTATGCTAGGAATAGGGGAAGGTAGTCACGGTGAGGAAGCTGGCTAGAGGACACACATTTGGCACAGAAGCAGCTGGTCTATAACAGGGGTGGCCAAACTTATGGAACTCAAAAGCCACACAAGTTGATTATTAAACCATCAAGAGCCACACTGAGGCATACAGCTATATACTTTTACCTACTAAATTGATTTACTGACCTTCTTCCGTGAGCCACACTTTTCCATTCAAGAGCCACATGCGGCTCCTTGAGCTGCAGTTTGGCCACACCTGGTCTATCACATTTCCAGATGGCACAGCCATTTCTCTTGCCATTTCAAAAACAACAGTTTCCTCCCTATCACAAACACATCACTTTATACAATTTGGATTTTCAGTGACTCTTTGGGACACACCTTAAGCTTAACTGACTTACTGCACATTAAAGAATTGAGTGTGGGGAAGCAGAGGTTTCTTCAGATTCACCAGCCTTCTGAAGAAGTGGAACATGTTCTTTTCAACTGTAACAACCAATTAACATTGATTTACACAGGTTAATATCTTCCAGTCTCTCTCTCTCTCTCTCTCTCTGCAAGTCAAAGAGCTAGCAGCTCACTTTCTTGGTTTGATTTTTACATGAACACTAAGATTTTCCTTCACGGAGGCTAAAGGCCAGTGCTAACAAAAAACTTGCAAAAATCCTCTGAAGCCCATCAGTACATTTCTTGCAGAATACCATAGAGCTAAAAACTGTTATATTACCACTATATAAACCCATGTATGCACCCAGTCTATCATGGTAATGAGTATCAAGAAAACAGCTGTGATTAACAGCATTCCACCTAAAAAAAAGTGAGTCCACACTAACAAATCCCACTTCACTGGATGAATGAAATAGAAACACAGTATGTTTGGAGAATATAAAAATGCAGAAAAGGGTAAGTCACAAGGTCAGTTCAGAATTTTTTCAGCAAACCAAGCAAGTTGTTTTGATTCAAACAGTGTGAAACAACAAAAAAGAAGGTGGGAAGGTTAAAGAGGAGGGGAGAGCAGAAAACACCATTTGTGAAGATTGAACTAGCCCAAATCTCTATTTGCACCCAATTTAATGTTGTTAAATCTGCATATGAATTCTAACTCTGCTGTTTCCCTCTGAAGTCTTGTTTTAAAGTGTTGGTGGAAGCACTGTAATTGTCACATCTCTCACAGAATGTGCAAGGAGGTTGAAGTGCTCCCCTACTGGTTTTTTAATGTTACCATTCTTGATATATGATTTGTGCCCACTTATTCGTTTGTGCAGAGATAATCCAGTCTGGCCAATGTATAAGTTAGAGGAGCATTGTTGGCACATGACAACATACATTACATTGGTGGATGAACAAATGAATACCCTAATTGAATATCTGGTTTGGCTGGGTCCTATAATGGTGTCACTTGAGTAGATAATGTGGGCAGAGTTGGGGTTTGTTGCAGAGATAGGTGCCTGCCTCACTGTTTCTGTTGTATGGTCTACAGTTGCTGGCGAGTATTTAGCCCCTCAACCTTAAGCAAATACTCACAATCAGTTTGCAGAAGCCAGATTAGGGCTGATGCAGTCACCTCACTGAGCCTGGGCTGAAGCCCCCAAGTGAAGCAAGGGAACAGAGTATGCTTAAATCTCCATCTAGCAAGTGGACCTGCAGACACTGTAAGAAGGTTTGCTGCTCACACATTGGGCTCTTCTCCCATATCCCTGCTAAGCACCACTAACAGACTGACTTTGTCATGTTTCCTTTCATCAGTCAGATGCTTTATGTATATGCAAATACCAAATACCAATGCTATATGTATATGCAAATACCAACCCTACTCATAAGTCTTTAAAAACAAACCAACCCTCCTTTTGTTAGGGGAATGGGGAAAAATAATTAAGCTGCATATGCAGCAGAAAACATGTTTTACTAAATCTCTTAACTTCTTCAGTTTTGTAAATAACTGCACTTGGTATCTATCCATACCCTTCTGTCTTCCTCAAAAATTAAAATAGTTTGACACATCAGTTTGCACTGCACATCTGGGTTTTAGATGTTTATACAATTGATTACATTCTTCTATTGCCCTTGAATTAAAAGTTTAATTTCTATCAGCTTCGGCTTAACCCATATCCTCCCCCCCCCCCCCCCACTAGACACCAAAGTTTATTTTAAATGCACAATTCAACATATACCAATTTGCTCTTTATGGTACTTTCCTGCTCTGCCCCAAGACTTGGCAAGGGAGTGCTTAGCAGCAAGTTTACCTTTGCTACTGTTTAACACAAAGCTCAGGAGAAGCAAGATCTGACATGTGAACCCTGGTACTTCGCAACCATATGCTGCTGAGTTCCCTATTCACTTCTCAGAAAAACACAAACAAAAAGAAAAAACCCTGCATGAAACCAAAGCATTGGGAGCCTGGAGAGAGGTTAATGGAGTCCCCTTTATTCTGCCAAGCCCCTGCAGAAGATCAATGAGCACCAGGAAACTAAGCTGGATGGACTGGGTGTACCTTTCCCACCAGGGATTAAAGTATAATTTGGTGGGCCCCAGAACCCTCCAGCATGGGTGGGCCCTCCAATACCCATCCCCAGAACTCACCCCCTGCCCCAATACCCACATACAGCCACCCCCAGACACACATACACAAAAACCCCAGCACCACCACCACCCCAGCCGTTACCTCAGCTGTTTGCAGGCTGCCTGACTGGCTGGAAGCTACTTCCAGCCACAAGCTGCTCCGCCCTGCAGGGAGCATTCACCAACTCTCAGCCTGCCACAGCTCTCTGCTGGCTGGGCTTAAAGTGGAGCCACCGGAACACTGCATTCCAGCTACTCATGTTATTTTTAGGGGGGTCCCGGGATGTTCCTCTATTTTTAGGGGCCCTGGAGCACTGCCAGCCTAAAAACAAGGGACCCTGGAACTGCGTTCCGGTGCATTCTCTCTTACTTTAACCCCTGCTTCCCACTCCAAACTTCACAGTACCAAGGAGCATATGCCACCAGACGCAGGGATACAAGAATGGAAGGGAGCTACAGACAGGCCACTAAAAGTAGAATATAACCACAACATCATGAGCAGCAGGACAAGCTAGCTACCCAAGTATGACTAGGGTCTTGGATGGATACAAACAGGGCAATTAGTGCCACATTGGTTACACGCTGTTATAAATATACAAGCTCAATCAGAAGTTGCACAGGTATATCTCCTCAAGACAAAGGATTACACCTCATGATCCAAATGTAGATATTTAGGCTCATCAAGCTTATGGACTTAAAAACTCAAACACAATAAGGAAGCAATAAGACATGAGACCATTTTGGGGATTTTTGCCTTTAAAAATAAAACTGGGCATATGACAAAGATTACTGTTCTAGAAAAATTTTAAATTAGCACACTAAAAAAGCCTTAAATGTGTCCCTGTAAATATCTGAATTTAGAAGCAAATGACTAATTACACGCTTCTGACAGAGGCTCTTGCTAGTTATGATTCTAGTTGATGTCCAGAAGGCAAAGTCCATACTGTGAGAGGTGGATTTTTCCACCCCTCTTTGTGTTTTCTTTTGCTGTGGCCAAACTTCAGCTTGTCTTATGGAATGTGGCCTGTTAGGCCTCTACAATTAGATGGTGTTATCTCTTGACAGCAGGGAGTAATGGCCTTCAAGAAGAATTATTGTCAGTATCCAAGCTGAGTGGGACCAGACCTGAAGAAAGTGATAAAATAAACTATACCTTACAGCTGTAAAACTTATGAGTTCCTCTACTGACCAGACCCGTATCAGTAAGTTTCCATGCCAACAGGCGATGCGCTAATTTTCGGGGGTCCAAGGCATAAAGCCGGGGTTCTGGTCTAGGCACGTTGGAGAAGCGATAGGTCAGCAGCCTGTCGTGTTGCCAGGGGATCTGGCCACCCCCTAGGCATCTCCCCACTCTTCACAAGGAAGAGTGTTAAACCCTTTGACTGATCACCAAGGGAGCCTGCAGTTTTTTTTTTTCTTTTTGGCAGATCTTTTTCTTTCTCCTTTTGAATTCTTTTACTAAGTATTCCATTTTCACCTGCTCACCCTGGAGTGGAAGGATGTAGCCCTTGGCACAATCAAAGGGAGTGGCAAGGGGTGTTCAACCGCTGCAGCTGGTCGCGGTAGACTCTGATTTCTAAGGCCACAGATAGGAGCCCGAAGGCTGTCCTGTGTGCCCTTGGTCGAGCCACTTTAACGCTGGTCCAGCCAAGTGCATGGAGCTTGTAGTCGGTAGACACCAGACCGGTGGGCTGCTGAATTGGAGGCAACAGATAGGAGCCCGAAGGCTGCCCTGTTGGTCCGCAGCCAGAGCCGTCTTAACACCGGGCTGTTCTATCACGTCTTGCTATCTTTCTCTTAAAGAAACAGGTCTGCTGTCTGTCACTCCGGAAATAACATCCAGATGTGGTAAATATAATCTGGTCAAATTTGGGATTTAAATTGGGAAATGCTTTTTGGGGATGTGTATGTGTATTATTACTGCTCTGAACCTATTAACCTCACAGATCAGAAACAAGCTGGTGTTCCACAACCAAATTGGGAAACAGCAGTGTAAAAGAGTGTGATGAAAGCATAAATCCACTTGTGTTCCCCACCAGGTACCCCAGCTGACCCTTGTAACTCCTAGCCACAAACAGCCCATGGCTAGCCTCACTGGGCAGTGATCCATGGTGTCTGGAGAGCCAGGGGGAGAAGCAAGGTGTTCGTGCTGTCCTGGGCTGTGCATGATGTTTTAGTGTGATGTTTCAGTGTCTGCATATGGTAAATAGCAAAGCTCTTTTTGCCTAGACTGTGTGTTCTCTCTCTGTCTCTTATAAACCCCACTCTGTTAAATTATATCAATCAGGATTGGAACTGGGGGGTTTAATTCACGGTTAGGCACAAGAATTGAGATAAATGTTATAGTAATATTTGTGCTCTATTTTCTATTTATTTGGCAATTAATTTGTACTTAGAAGATCTTTAAATGCCTTTAAAAAATAGAGTTCTAAAACCGCAGTTTGTATGAGATTTGTTAAGTGTAATTTAATAGGAATTCCAGGTTTTAATTTTTGTAATAGAAATATTAGTAATTGAATAATATTAACCTCTTATTTAACCTGTTTTTCTCTTCTTTCTTTTTTGTAATTTAATTTATCTCAGTAAAAGTCACACAGAAAGCAGTTAACCCAAAAAATTGTGGTTTGGTCTCTTGCCTCTCGATTGGGACTCCTTCTTGCAGTGTGGGGATCGTGCCCCCTACACCCACTCCCCCACAACACATACCTAACAATAGAATTTACTGAAAGCCTCTTAACACCACAAATGGGGTAAAACAACTTGTAAATTAGAAACAAACATTATGTGTCAATTAAGAACAAAACTGAACTATTACAAGTGACCTTAAAAACCAAAAAGTCCTCATGTTTATTCACTTTTTCAATGCATGAGATTTATGGTCCATGAAAACCGACTTCTGCTCTGTATTTGTCAAAACTTATATTCACGATTTCTTATTAAAAGACAACAGATCTGAATAAAAGTGCCAGGTAATCTTCAGCCTCCATCAGACAAGTTCAGAACACATAATAAATGTATCCACAGCAAACAAAACAGACAACCCAGAAATGCCACAGCATTTGTTTGGCGTACAAGCTGATGAACCCTGTATTACATACAGTGTTTGCACTGGCTTATCAGCAAAGCAAACTTCACTAGTAAGCATTCATTTCAGAGACTTATTATAATATGTGCACACTGGAGATTAAATTATTGGGGATGGCATCAGGGTAACCAAGCCATTAAGGTTCTTCTTTAATCCTAAAGCAGCGACCTCTCTCTAAAGTTCAAAGATTTCTAATATAAAAGGAAGTTGTGACTCCAGATTACTACTACTAAAGTCAGCATTCATTTTTATTCATGAACCAGTCACACAATGGATACAATTTTATCATTTATGATTACAGAGGGAAAATTACTTTCATTTCTCCCATACCATGATAGCTGATTCATAGAAAATATTATGGTGCCACCTACTGGAAAAGAAGAGACAAAGAATTCTCAAATCCCACCACCTGGGTTCATAAACTTCAACCTATACAGAGTAGCTTGGGTTAGAGAAACTTTCAGAGCAAAGGAAACAGGACACAAGATAGCAAAAGTAGTACTAAACAAGCAAGAGTACAGTAGCTAGAAAGGAATGGAGGGATGTAGAATGGAAGAAAAGAAGATTACAGCAAACAAAAAGCTTCCTTTGTTACACATCTCTCAGTTTTCCCCTATGACTCTGGATCAATGGATAGAGAGCAGTTGTACCAAGCAATAAATTTACTGTATCTTCTTGTACTCTAGCAGATACAGCAGCAAAAGAAGGTAATCTGAGATGCAGAGAGGTTAACTCATAATGACACAAAGGAGCAAGGAGACACCCACATTGCTAGCTTAGAAACATCTTAGAAACCGATGCTTCAGTGCACACTGTTCATGAAGGAAAGCCTCCTCTGGCCAAATGTCATCTCTCAAACTCAGAATAAGACATCCTAGTCACCTTGTTCATGGATCACAAGAACACATCATTTGACCCTTCCAGCAATAGTAATTTTATCTGCTGTTTTGCCATTGCTGTAATCCTCAAACCAGACTCGCAGTTGCTTTGCCTTTCAAAACATTTGAGAACAAGAATGATAAAACTGGACAATAAGTTTAACATGCAAAAAGTGTAACTTGTCATATAGTACAGAGGAATACCCAAGGCTGAACTGAAAGATGACAAACAATGGATTAGTTCAGGTAGAATTTGATGTCCAGCTCGGGAACAAATTTCAAAGAAGCTGAAAGAACTGAAGAGAAGATGATACTTTACTCACATGTTGGGACACCATCACTACACTAAGACCATCCAGACTGGAGGGGGGGAAGGGGGTGCGGGCGTTGTGTCAGAATCTTTCAAAATGAAGCACGAGTCCCACTGAGATCCTCAGATCAATCACTGGTGTGTGAGACCCTTCCAGAAAACTGACACAAGCAAATTCAAATCTTTCGGATATATTGCATTGGGGGGCCATGAACTTGAAAGCTAATGAGTGAATACTACAGTAAAAAGGCCACTGAATACATGCAGACTTCCCTCTGCTGTGAGATGAGGAGTGCAACACAATGCACTTGTAAAGAAATGGGGAGGGAGAAATGGGTCCCACAAAATATAAAGATATGAATCTTACCCAGTGTATTTAAAACAAAACAAAAACAAAAACAAGACCAGAGGTGCTGACTCACACACTCAGCAATTGGGGTATGTCTACGCTATGGACTTAAGTAAACTTAAGCAAAGTCTTGGCCACATTTGGAGTTCATTAAGTCAACTTAAGGGCTTCCTTAAGTCAACTTAATAACTCTTGCTCTTTAAGTCGACTTAGGCATTTAGTCAACTTTATTAAGTCAACTTAATGCAATGTAGCCACCTAAGTCAACTTAATAAAGTCGACTTAAGCAAGGGGTCCCATTTAAAATCAACTTTTTTAAGGAGATTTCAGATGCTTCCCTTTGCGTTAGTCAGCAAACAAATGGGGCCTCACTAAGTCAACTTAATAAAATCAGCTTTAAGTAGACCTTACTGACTTCACAAAGTTGACTTAGCTTTTGCAGTGCAGACATAGCTAGCCTTGGTGAGAAAAGATAAGAGACTGCAGAGCTAGGAAAGGATTTAGGAATAGGCCTCAGGTTGTGGGGTGCTTATGAAAATTTTATACTAGCAGCCCGGCCCTTGGTCTTGCATCCCAAGAGAAGTAGCAGGATAAATATTTGCTAACGGAGGATTTACAAGCAGAGGGCTCAACTGAGGGATTTTAGATCTAGGAACCCCTGAACAGCCTGAAGGAAACAAAGCTGGATAGACTGAGGGGCGGAGCTGCAAGTCAAGGTCTAGTTTAATTGTATTTTCTCTGAATGTTAAAAAACAATTCTTGCTTAGAAAACAGGTTTTGACTTATTTTCCCAAGTGAAAGGAAATGATTTCTCTGAAATGCATTCTTCTAAGATTTAACCTTTACTGCCATTCAACATGCTACCACTTGCTGTCATTTCAAGTTGATATTGGCATAAGCCATCAAAATTCTCCAAGACTGCACTGTAAATTAAAAATGCTGTGAAAGGATTTTGTTTCCACTATAATAAATCAGATAATTTTTTTTCTTAAGGTCTAAGAATATATATTGAAAAGACAGGACTCAAAAATGTAATAGGCAATACTTCATATTTGCCCTCTTTTTTCAGCCCTAAAGCTACTCAAAAGTTTAACTTTTTTAATATATTAATGCACATAAATATGTAGCTAAAAGTGACCCTTCCGTCTAACTTTCTTTCAATTAGTGTTTCATCAGCAAGAAACATCAGAATAAAATTCCAGGAGAGGGACAAAAATCAGGGCCACAAAATAAGTCATAACATTAGAGGAAAACAGTTTTTATAAGAAAAAAAAAAAAACAAAAAACCAGAAAACACATTTCAATCTACCTGCTCCTTGACAGTTTGTTTACTAGAAGGTGGGTAGCAGTGGTAATGATTCATTTGTATTTCTTTAAAACACTTATAAATTTCCTTTAAAAGGGGAAATAAGCTAATTAAAGTCTATTTTTGAAATTTTCATTATACACTAACTAGAAGAATAGCTTTTCCCTGGGCACAATTTTTGTAAACACGTGTGCCTCAGATAATCAATTTTAAACTGCAATAACAGAACTGAAAGAGAACTGTAACGGGTTTTTTAAAGAGCCTCTTTCGAGACTTCAGTGATAGATTAACAAGTAAATGTTTCAAAGCTTTCTGCATAAGTAGCCCCAATCTTTTGATAACCAAATTTAAAATCTCATCTTAGCACAAGACCACCCAAAATATTCATCTTGGTCCAACAGAGATGAAAGTACCTGTTATAAGAACATGTGAAACCAAAAGCTTTTATGGAATGATACAGGGGCCTGTAGCCCCATTGCTATTTCCTTGCCTTTGCATAGGTTGAACAGGCAGTAACAGGTAGAGGGGCACAGTGGTGCATAAGGGTTACCTGGATCACCCGTATCAAATATTTTCATACCAGTTTGACAAAGAGTGTTTTTAAATCTGTGTCACGTTGGTTCTCATAATCACTGAAACATATGCATGAACATCTGAGGAGTCAGATGTACATATACTGAAAATTATATTGTAAAGGTCTATGACAAGGTTTGTCACCAAAAGGTTGATAAACAGGTTTCTGTCAGGCAACAGATATTTATGTCTACCCATAAACTGTCTACTTCAAAATAAACATGAAAATACTGCCTGAGCAAATTGCTAATCAAGTTATTCCAAAGTCTTCAGGGAAGATTCTAGACAGGAAAACACAAGCAGTGGGGCTTATCCTTTTTGTTTGCAAGTTAAGACAATGGATTGTTTGACTATAACTGCAGGGACACAGAAACTCTGCATCTTTCCAGTGAGGAAGCAAGAAGACTATGTGACTTATCTCAGGAACAGAAAACCACAAACAAGCCTTCCTGTAACACACTAGAAGGATTCTGAGTGAGTTTTTCTTCTATATGACACAGTAATGTCTTGTTAGCTAAGAGTGTTATGATTTCATATGTAACACATTTGTAGCCATTATTTCTACCTGTGTCTTCTCAAATACTGTTCTTTTTTTTTTTTTAAATAAATTTTTATAATAAAACAAAGTTTAAGTGTGGTGTGTTGAGTGGAGTGTTGATCCTAAAGTGAGACTGGGAAGCTAGTGTCTACTACAATAGATCTTTCATTTCTGAGAAGTGAACCAGGGATTGGACACTCCAGGGAGACACTTGTAGTGCTTCATGGCTGGAGTGTGCCTATAGTTAACCCATAAAAAGAGAGAAGGGTATGCAGACATCTGGGCTTCTTGTGTTGCCAGAGGCTGATGGTACTGGGGAACTGACCCACAACAGATACAGACAAGACTTCCTCACATTAAGGCAGACGGTAGTGAGGTACTTCACAACCCTGAGTATCCCAAGGAAGAATCCCAATAACCTGCCCCTCCTGGGGGGGGGGGGGGGGGGGGGGGTTGATTTAGGACATTCCATCTCTACCAGACATACTCCAGCCCAAGGATGAGCAGGCCATTCTGTGCAATTGCAGCTTTCAGCTGCTACAAGTGAGCCCCCCTCTTGCTCTCAATAATCCTTCCTCCTATCCCCACTGTATCTAGGAAACATGGAGGAAGAAATTGCCTTGAGAAATGCAAAGAAAAGAAAGGAGAGAGGAGGCAAAGGAGGAATGGTATGGAGATGAAAAAGGGGGCCCAGCTCTATCCTGGTGATCCCTGTTGGTGTCAGTATGATGAAACATGATGGAACTGGGGATAAGGAAGGAGGTTCTGTTTGGGTATATTTTGGTGTTTTTAATTGATTTTTTTTTTTTTAAAGAAGGAAATCACACACCAAAACTACATTAAAAGATCATTATTCAAGTTGTTAAGCCAAGTCCGCAAAAGCATTTGCAAACTTAAATTTGGTGGTCTTCTGCATACACATTTTGATGTAGTCTATAAATGCTATTTTTTCCACAGTTCTCTTACCTCCTTCACTGAACAGGATAGACCTGCTTTTGAGAAGAATTAGGGCTGTGCAGCAAAAAAGGCTATTATCTGTAGAACCCCAGCCTCATTTGTTGCCAAAGATGATAGGATCATAATTCAAAATAATTTGGACAAATTAGTGAAATGGTCTCAAGTAAACAGAATTAAATTAAATAAAGACAAGTGCAAAGCACTCCACATAGGAAAGAACAATCCACTGCACATATACAAAATGGGCAATGATGGCCTAGAAAAGAATACTGTGGAAAGATTCAAGTGTCATAGCAGACCATAAGCTAAATATGAGTCAACAGTATAGCACTGTAGCAAAAAAACCGAACACCATTCCGGGATGCATTAACAGGCATATTGTAAGAAAGACATGAGAAAGGTAGCATCCCACTGGAAGCATGTCTAAGAGGAAAAACAACTGAAGACAGTTGGTAGTTTTTCAAAGAGACATTATTAAGGGCACATGGGCAAACTACGCTGCTGAATAGGAAGGATAGGAAGTATGGCAAAAGACCACCCTGGCTTAACCAGGAGATGTTCAAGAATGCAAAAATAAAGTCGGTCTTACAAAAGGGGAGACTAGCTCAGATTACAAAGGATGACTATAAATAACACAATCACGTAGGGGAAAAATCAGAAAGGCCAAGCCACAAACCGAGATCGAACTAGCTGAAGGAATAAAGAGGAACAAGGAAATGTTCTTTAAAGACATTAGAAACGAGGAAAACCAAGGAGAGTGTAGGACCATTACTCAACAAAGAGGGAAAAAAACTATGAAAAGGTGGAAATGGCAGAGGAACCAAATGATTTCTTTGTTTCAGTCTTCACCGAGACAGTTGGTGGTGAATGGATGCCTGTTTTAGGAGAGGGCAGTAAAAATGGGAAGCTAAAATAGGGAAAGCTAAAATAGGGAAAGAACAAGTTAAAAAATTACTTAGACAAGTTGGGTGTCTTCACATCAGCAGGGCCTGATGATGTGCATCCTAGAATACCCAAGGAACTAACTCAGGAGGTATCAGTCATTGGCTATTATCTTTGAAAAATCATGGAAGACTGGAGAGATCCCAGAGGACTCAAAAAGAGCAAATATAGTGTCCATCTACAAAAAGGGAAATAAAGACAATCCAAGGAATTATAGACTAGTCAGTTGAACCTCTACACCAGGAAAAACATTAGAGCAAATAATTAAGGAATTGATTAGCAAACATATAGAAAAGAATAAGATGTTCTCAAGAACAAATCATGTTAAACCACATTTTATAGCTTTCTATGATGGGATAAACAAGCCTTGTGAATAGAGGGAGAGCAGTAAATGTGGTCCTGCCACGAGTGCAGGGGACTAAACTCAATGACATCTCCTGGTCGATTCCAGTTTCTAAGATACTGTATCAAATTCTGAAACCTAAGTAAATTCAAATGATTTGACATTAAGTCATTCCCACAGAAATATTTTTGCTGTATTTTAAATGTAAGGTCTGTTGGCATTGATAAGAGGAAATGTACTCTGACTCTATAATTTATGATAACGGTGTGATTTACTTGTATAGCAGGTGAAAGCTGAAGTTGTCTCTGTACTGTTCTGCTCCTTTTGTATCATTCAGGAAGAACAAAGAGTGGAAACTACTCATGAATCACTTTTTAGTGATTTCTCTAGCATGGGAAGTCCAAGAGAAGCATTACACTTAATTTAAGCTCACTCCTCACAGATCCTGGAATAGGAGACACATTAAGTGGAAGGATGAAAAACAGTAAGAGAATCTTGTATTCTAGGTATTCCCAGATGATCCTTTGGGAACTGCAGCCAGCTGACACAAGTAACAGCAGCTCCCACATCCTCAATCACATGGCTGGTATAAAGAATCACAGAGTCAGAACTGGCTGCTGATTCTCAGCTACTCCTTTTTTTTCTCCTCTCCTGGCCTGGGTTGGGCATAGAGAGGTGTCAGCCTTTGTCTAATTCCTAGACTCAGGCAGAGACCGTCGAACTCTACCCTGCTCTCCCTGAGGACTGTGTGGCCCAGCAGGACGTAGGCTTGTTGATCCACTTGTCAGGACTGGAAAAAATAAAGATACATCTGTGTTTAATTCTCACTGAAAGCACTCTGTTACCACAGTGATGGACAACCTTACAAAAACCTACCAGGTAGTGGGGCCTCTTCCATTCCTTGTAGTACATGGGTGACCTGAAAGGATCCAGCTGAAAGCAACCAAAAACTATTCAGAGTGCTCCTTGCTCGCATGAGATGTATTTCTGAACTTCAGGGATGACTGTAGAAAACCATGCTCTTTACCATCTCCCTGCAGTGACAGGGTTGATTCAAACATTTCAGTTAAAAAATCATAGGGTGAACCTCAAGACACAAATCTTGAGTTCATAATCAAATAAAATTTTTCTTTCAACACTGTCACCCTCAAAGGCCACAAGTTAGACAACCAAGCTGTAGGAAACTGTTGGCACAATGGAAGTTAGTGTATCAGTTGTGAGAAGTATTTCACTTCTCACATTTATTATTCCAGGAGTATTTAGCATCTCACATTTAACAATTAATAATTTTAGTTCAAAGTATATAGTACATTTAGTGAAGCTACACACCTCTATCTTTCACAATTCATTTATCCAACTACTTGCAGTGCCTATGTTAAGGCAGATATAATAGCAAAATGTTGAGAAAAGAAGAAAAGTTTGTATACAGAACATCTACATTATTTGAAATGCATCACAAATTCATTTTCTCCTGCCAACTGCTCACGTAGGCATGGATAGATCATTAAGAATAACAAGTGTACTAGCCCAGACCTGCCAACTGGAAACTTTATTATTTTTTTAAAAACAACAACACTCTTATGTGATATCTCCAACTCATTCCTTAAATTTCCTTTGCTCCTGCCAACTTCTACCAGCTGGTTGAGACTGTTTGTCATCTACTCCCACACCACCACTGGGCACCAGCTATTTGCTCTGCTCGTCAAGAATAAATTCAAATACATCTTCCATTTCTTAAACTAGGTACATGTACAATCGCATATTTAACAGTACTGATACCCATCCAAGCAGTGCTCGTAATCATGGAAACTCAAGACCTTCAGAGTCATATCACACAAAACAAGATGTTATCTTCCTTAGCTCTTACAGAACCCAAGCAGAACCCCATTGTACTAAGACATGCACAAATATGAAATAAAAATCCAGACTCCAAAGTGATGGGGAAAGGGAGAAATGTTAGGGTGTAACGGTTATCTATATAGCCTTGCAAATCCACGGATATCCGCACTATATCCACATCCACAGATACAACATGGATATCCACAGACCATTTCTTGTGGATGCAGATCGGATACAGATCCATATATTTTTATCTGCACAGAGCCAGAACCCTGCAAATATGCAGATATCCACATTATATCCGCGTCCACAGGCACAACACGGATATCCGCGGGCCACTTCTTGTGGATGCAGGCCGGATATGGATCCACAAATTTGTATCCGTGCAGGGCTCTAGTTATCCGCACGTTACCCTCCAAATGGGTACCTCCTGGTGTTTGAATAGGGGAATTGCTCAAGTGGCCACCCTGTCCAATGGTCAGTATTCTGCCTCTCGCATAATCTCTTGTTTAGTCCTTCACTCTCCAGCAGAGACCTGTTTCAGGTTCCCCCCTTCCTGGGTACAGTCTGGTCCCGGCCCAGTTTGCCTCATTGACAACTACCAGTCTTTTCACAGTCCAGTGGCAGCCTGAGGGAGATGAGAGAGACCCAGGCCTGCCCACACCTTATGCACCCTGATGGGGCTCTGCGGGGGGGGGGGGGGGGGGGGGGGGGGGGGGGGGGGGGGGGGGGGCCAAAAAAAACCGGGCCGCCCCCTCCCCCCCCCATGCCCGTTGGGGGGAGGGGAGGAGAAAGGGTGGAGGGGGCAGAACAGCCCTGGCCCCAGGCGCAGCCTTGGAGTGGCATGATGCAGCACCAGTTGGGGGGGGATGGGACAGAGGGGATGGTGCAGCCCAGACCCACAGCAGTGCAGTGCAGCACTGGGGGGGCAGGGGCAGAAGAGGTGGCACAGCCCTGGCCCGGTTAAAGCCCAGACACGGCATGGCTGGGGGGGAGCACAAGGGGGCAGCACAGCCTCGGCCTGGCACTGTGCCAGCTGAGGAAGGGCGGAGGGAAGCGAGGCATGCAGCGCCAGCCAGGTGGATGGAAGAGGGCAATGCAACCTCAGCCCCAGCCCCAGAGTACAGAGGCATCAGCAAAGAGGAGTGGGGGAGTGGGCCAGCGGGCTATATTTGGCCCACCCTGGTCCATCAGGTTGCCTGGGCCATATCCATGCCTCCCCACATACCTTTTGCCCTTGCACCAGGGTCTGCATTCTGCCTGAACCCAGGCAATCTGTAGTGAGCTGTCCTTGGTCCTACATCCAGCAGCCAGGCCTCCAACACACCCTTCCTCAATGCAGGCTAGAGGAAGACTTCCAAGAGCATGAGTTGCAGCCTGCTTATACACACAACTCCTTAGCCCTGATCTGCTCTGCAGCTGCTGGTTCCCATTGGCCACTCTCTCTTCTGGACGGCTTTTAACCCCTCCCATCCTGGAGCAGGTCAATTACCCCACTACACAGGGCTTAGAGCAAAAAATAAATAACTCAGCTTTGGCTGTGTTGAATTTAAGCTGACATCTGGATATCCAGAAGGACATGTCAAATAAACAGGTCAAGGCGTGGTTTTGGGCACAATTGAACAGGCTTGGCATGGAGATGCAGACTTGTGAATTAGCAGTATAAAATGGTAGTTAAAGCCATGTGAGAGGATAACACATTATTCTGACACCATATAGAAAGAGAGAAGAAATGGATCAAGGAAGGAGCTAAGTGGGAGAGATCCGAGTACTTCTCTTTGGGAAACACTGAATGTAAAATTAAAGAAGAATGAGGGGAATTACAAGAGGTGGGAATCATTCAAGTCAGGGGAGGACAAGATCTCCAGAGGAGCCTTATATCTGGCCAAGTAGAGTTCACAGACTAAAAATAGTAAGTCCACATTTCTACAAGCATCTCTGGTATGGAAAATTATCTTCTCAGTCTACTGGATCAGAGAAATAAGATACAGCTCTCTGCTTCATCTGAACCAATACAGTACTTGTCAGCAGGGACCATGCACTCATCTGCCTAATGAGAACAAAATGCTTCTGACTTCATTGGGTCAACATTTTACCCCAATATTCCAAAGATGCACCCTTAACTATTTTGCTACTATCATATCCCCATAGTAAAACAAAATCAGTTAATCTGTCTGATAAACACACATACTTGAGCAACCAAAGTAATTTTTTTTACTGTAAAATTCTTCTTTCTTCACCTTGTCCACATACATACTATTTGTTACTATCACTCTTTTATCATGCCTAAATTTACGTTTTAAAACCCTTAATGCTCTAACCATGTCTTCCTGTTGTTCTGCCTATGTTAATGAAGAGTTATAAGAAGGAAGCTCTAACGTCTCTACATTTCAGAACAGCGACCTGAAATTCAGCAGGGGCACCACCCTAATGTCTGAAATGTGCCTTTTGCTGCTTCTGTGAGATGTCTAGTTATGAGCTCTTTGAAAAAAATCCCAATTTGCAGACCATCTGCAAAGATTTCTTAGTTTAGGATCTAAATTCTCCACAGATTTCCTCTGCATTAAGTAGGCCCTCAGAGTCTGACCAGACTGAACTGTATGATAATACATGATCATAAAGGAGCTAAATTAAGGTTGCAACAGCAAACTTTAAGTCATTTCTTAACTTTTAAGTTGGGTTGGCAACCCCCAATGTGCATGCTAAAGCTGGCATGCACACCTTTCCCCTGCAGCACACGGCATCATAGTTGCTCCCACTGCATGCTGTGGCTCCTGTGCCCTGCTGTGCCAACTCCGCAGCTGGAAGCCATGGTCAGCACAAAAAATGCACTGCTGCACCCACAGTTCCTCTCCCCTACTAGCTGCACCCCCACAGGTCCACCAGGGGACAGAAGTTATGCATGGGGGTAGGATCATCAGGGAAAAAGTGCCATCCAACACACGGCTCCTGCCCCCTGCTGGCCACATCCCAGCAACTCTGGCATCCCCTGGCACCTACTGAGCATGCAAGGAGCAAGGCTGGCACAGGGGGGGCTGGCAAAGGTTGCCAACCCTGGTTTTAAGTGCTTCATTTTACAACCTTAACATAGTTTTATTGTAGATTTTTTAATATAATTAATGTCTTGGCTTAAAACTGAAAGAATTTTTAAAACTTACCAATCAATATTTTTTCTGTTTATCTTTTGTACTTCATTCAACTTAGAAAATAAAAGCAGATTAGCCAGTTTAAAGGGAGCTTTATTTTCTGATTTAAATACACTAACATAGTGATTTAAACTGATCTGTGGATATGCTTCTTTTACAACCATGAAATATCATTCTTTAATCAGTAAGACTTCTTGCTGGCTGCAGGCCAGTCTAGGAGTCTAGTAAAAAAAAAAAAAAAAAAAAAAAAAATCAGTGGATTGTTAGTTTGTTTTTTAACAAACTAACCTTAAAAAAAAAAAAGTAAGACTCTATACAGCTGATTTACATCTTTGCTGAGCATTTCTTTGCAGTAAATTGAACTATGATAAAATTTGGGGATGTCATAGGGTAGTCTGCCCCATTAAGGGCAGGAAGCCTCTATCTAACTAGTCAGACCCACACAATTAGAACTGAACTATCAGGAAAGAAACACTAAATAAGACTGAAAATATCTTAATGCCACTGTATAAAGCCATATAGTGGAACTGGAAAAGGGTTCAGAAAAGGGTTACAAAGACGATCAAGAGTATGGAATGACTTCCATATGAAGAAACATGAAAAAGATTAGGGTTTTTCAGTTTGGGAAACAGATCACTAAGAGGGTGGGGGAAAATATGATTAAGTCTATAAAATCACAAAAGGTGTAGAGAAATTAAATGGAAATATATTTATCCTTTCCCACAATACAAAAAACAGGGTCAACAAACGACGTTAATAGGCAACAAAGTTTACTACAAACAAGAGGGAGTACTTTTTCAAGGAACACACAATGAAGCTGTGGAATAAATTGTCCAGTGTAACTGGATTAAAAAAATGCTA
The DNA here is from genome assembly GCA_007922195.1 of Podocnemis expansa. Classification (NCBI taxonomy): domain Eukaryota; kingdom Metazoa; phylum Chordata; order Testudines; family Podocnemididae; genus Podocnemis; species Podocnemis expansa. The sequence goes on along the minus strand of ML681990.1, from coordinate 49,668,925 downwards.
GATGCATTCACAGAAAATAGGTCCATCAAGGGCTAGATGGATTGTTGATTTGACTGAGCATGGCAGTACTTATGGGATAAGGTGTGGGGGTTAACTAATAGAACCTGCAGATAAGGAGAAGTTGATTCCTTTATTAATAACAGCAAGAACCTGCAGAAAAGGGATGCTGAGGTGTAAGGAGACAACAAAGTCTACTAGGAATGAACAGGCTCAAGTAGGGATCCCTGAGCTTTGAAGAAAAAGGTTCTAGGCAGGGAAGGCCTCGAAGATTCTCTTCAGGAAGACTCAGAGCAGTGTCTTGATGGGGATTTGAGAAGAAGAGATTACCTACCTGTAACTGATGTTCTTCGAGATGTGTTGCTCCTGGGCATTCCATTGAAGATGTACGTGTGCACGTGCACGGATAGCCGGAGACTTTTTCCTATAGAACATCTGTAGGGTCGGCTATGGCGCCCACTGCAGTGGCACCGTCATAGCTCTCTATGAGGGACAGCCGACCCATCCCCTCCTCAGTTCCTTCTTAACGCATATTCCACAGAAAGGAGTAGGGAGGGCTGTGGAATGTCCAGGAGCAACACATCTCAAAGAACACCAGTTACAGGTGGGTAACCTCTTCTTCTTCTTCTTCGAGTGATTGCTCCTGGCCATTCCATTGTAGGTGATTCATTAGTCTTACCTATGGCGGTGGGTCGGAATCACAGGCGCACCAACTACAGAACTGCTCTACCCCTTGCAGCGTCACCTTGTACTTGCCAATCAATCGCATAATGCTGCGTGAACGTGTGCACAGACGACCACGTAGACACTTTACAAATGTTCACAAACGGCACCCTGCTCAAGAATGCAGCAGAGGAGGCTCGAGCTCTTGTAGAGCGGGCTTTGATAGCAAGCGGATCAATGTTAGCCAATGCATAACATTCGTGAATACAAGAAACTATCCAGGAGTAGAGGAGCTGAGCCAAGACTGGCTCCCCTTTCATTCTATCCACCACTGCTACAAACACCTGGGGTGTCTTTCTAAAGGGTTTCATCCTCTCTATGTAAAAGGCCAACACACGGCGAACATCCAGATTGTGGAGCCCTCTTTCTTTGTCCGAGGCATGTCGCTTTGGATAAAAGACGGGCAAGACAATTTCCTGATTGCAGTGAAACTGCGAAACCACCTTATGATGGAATGCTAGATGAGGACGCAGTTGAACTTTGTCTCTGAAGAAGACCATATAGGGAGGAGAGGCCGACAATGCCCAAATCTCTGAAACTCTCCTGGCCAACATTATCGCCACTAGGAAGGCTACCTTCCATGAAAGAACAAGAAGTGCACAGGAGGCAACTGGCTCGAATGGGGCCCCCATGAATCTCGAGAAAACCAGATTGAGGTCCCATTGTGCGATAAGAGAACATATCATCGGCAAGAGCCTCTCTAAGCCTTTAAGGAAGTGCTTTGCCTGCCCTCTCGTAGAACGCTGAAATTGCCACAAGGTAGACTCTGATAGAGGACAAGAACAGGCCGCGGGCTTTCAGACTCCAGAAAAAGTCTTGGATGGTTAGAACCAGATCCCAATGGTGCACAAGAATCCTGCTAAGTGCCCAGTCGACAAACTTGCCATACCTGCCCTTGTACGACGCCCTCATCGAGCGCTCCTACTGTGGAACAAGACCTTCTGGACCTGTGCTGAACACTGCAACTCCCTGCCCCTCAGCCATGGAGGTTCCATGCACAGAGGTGTAACAACCTCAGATCTGGGTGGCGCGGTCTCCCTTGGTGCTGAGAAAGCAGATCCAGCAGCAGTGGCAACTCAATCGGGTTGCTGACCGAGAGACGGAGCAGAGTCGTAAACCAATGTTGCCTTGGCCATGCTGGGGCTACCAAGATGATTGAGGCCCAGTCCTGTCTGACTTTCAAGAAGACTCTCGGAATTCACGGGATCAGGAGGGAACACGTAGCAGGCCATCCCGGTCCAAGATTCTCGAAAGTGTCTGCAACTGACCTCAGGCTCTGCCCCCTGAACGAACAAAACTCTGCGCACTTGTTGTTCTGATTGGATGCAAAAAGGTCCACGTGGGGATAACCCCACAGACAGAAGATGGGCCTCAACACCTCCCACTTGAGGGACCACTCATGAGTTGTGAACTTCCTGCTTAACAAATCCACCAGGAGATTGCAATGGCTGGGAAGGCATGAAGCCACCAGGTGAACCGAGTGGCGAATACAGAAGTCCCATAGGCAGAGGGCTTCACTGCAAAGCAGGCCGGAGCAGCTCCCCCCATGCCTGTTGATGTAATACACTGCAGCAGTTTTGTCCATAAGCACTCTGCCTTTCAACTCATGGAGAAATGCCTGGCAGGCCAGGAGGACCACTCGAAGCTTCTTCGCATTGATATGCAGGCTCAACTCGCTGTCTCCCCAAAGGCCTTGGGTTGTGAGGGGACCAAGACGAGCCCCCCACCCCAAGTCTGATACATCCGTGCCCAAAATCCTCGAGGGTTGGAGTGGCTGAAAGGGGCAGCCCTTGACACACATTCTGTTTGTGGCACCACCAGTCTAGAGAACTTAGCACACCCGTACGGATTGTGACCATACCGTCAATATTGTCTCTCACTGGCCAGTAGACCGATGCCAGCCACAACTGTAGTGGACGCAACCTCAAGCAGGCGTGTCTCATCACATGGGTGCACGCTGCCATGAAACCCAGCAGCTACAGGCATGAATGAGCGGGAACCTCTGGAAGTCCCTTGCAAGGGACCTGATACTCTCGAACCGAGAGCATGGGAGAGACATTGTACATTGACCAGTAGACCGAGGCACTGGAAGGTGCTCTGTATCATGTTCAAGTGATGGGCAACTTTGTCCTTCAACCAGCCGCAAACCAACCAGTTGTCCAGGTAGGGATACATCTGGAGGTTGGAATGCCTGAGGAACGCTGCAACCACCACTAGGCACTTTGTGAAAACGCGTTGGGCAGCTGCCAGCCCAAAAGGCAGGACAGAGAACTGGAGATGCCTGCCACCCACTACAGATTGCAGGACACTCCTGTGCCTGGGAATTATTAAAATATGGAAATACGCGTCCTGAAGATTGAGAGTGGCGTGCCAGTCTCCTGGATCCAGGGAGGGAATTATCGCAGAAAGGGAAACCATGGGAAAGTGTATCCTGCGCCGATAACAGTTCAGATTTCTGAGGTCGAGGATGGGATGAAGACCCCCTTTTGCTTTTGGGATCAAGAAATAATGGGAATAAAAGCCTTTTCCCCAAAGCTCCCATGAAACCTCCTTTATGGCTCCCTTGTCCATCAGGCCTGCACCTCCTGCTCCAACACGTAATTGTGAGAAGGGTCCCTGGAGGGGGCCAGAGAATGAGGAGGGCAGCAAGGGGGAAAAAGAGGAAAACTGGAGAGAGTATCCCTGAGACACTGTGTGCAGCTCTCATGCATTGGAGGAGATCCAGAGCCAAGCTGGATAAAAGCTGGATAGTTTGTTGGCGAACGGAGGGTGCAGATCCGGAGATAATGGTACATCGTCCTCTAGTACACCTTTAAAAATCTTCCTTGGAGCTTGAAGACTGGCACAAAACTCCTTGGGAAAGGGGACTGGGACGATAAGTACTTTTTCAGCTGTTCCAGCCATGCCGAGCATTATAATTTTGCGAGTGGTGGGACGACCTGGGCACTGGTACTGGCTTGAAGGGTCTCCTCTGGGTCACTGGGGTATGTAGCCCTAGAGACTTAAGCAGGGACCTGCCATCCTTCAGAGTTTGGAGCTTGGTGTCCGTCTGTTGCGAAAACAACTCTGGGCCTTCAAAAAGGAGATCCTGGATGGTATTCTGCGCCTCCTGGGGGAGGCCTCATGCTTGAAGCCATGAGCTGCAGCATACGGTGACTCCCAAGGCCATGGCTCAGGCTGCTGCATCTGCAGCATCTAACGCTGATTGCAATAGGGCTCTGGTAACTATCTTGCCTTCCTTAATGGCAGCTAACAACTCAGGCCTCGAGCTCTGCTCACACTCTTCCGAGAACCTCTCCAACGATTAAAGGTATAGTGGCTAAGAATCACCTGCTGGTTAACAATGCAGAGCTGAAGCCCCTCCACGCAGTAAATCTTCTTTCCAAATAAATCTAACTTTTTTGCATCCTTAGACTTAGGAGATAGCCCTTGGTGGCCCTGCCGCTTTTTCTCGTTGGCCACCGCTATGACAAGAGAGCCCGGTGCCAGATGCGTGTAGAAATGCTCATAACCTTTCAAAGGCACAAAGTATTTTCACACTACCCTCTTGGCTGTGAGAGGCACAGAGGCTGGGGTGTGCCACACGGTTCTCATGGTGTTCTGAATGGTCTTCATAAGTGGGAGGGCTACTTGAGAGGGGCCTTCTGGCACAAGAATGTCAACCATAGGATCTCCCTCCTCTACAATCTCCTCTGCCTGCAGACCCAAGCCCCAGGCAACTCTGCAAGGGAGATCTTGATGCGCTTTACTACATCTGGGATAGGCGCAGGCCTGGCCCCTGCAACCAACTCATCCGGATGGATCTATGGGTTCAGCTGCTGATTCTAGTTCGCCCCAATGGTCTAAACTGTCTTCATCCACAGAGGCCTGAGCAGAGAGGCAGAAGCCAGGGTCTCAGTGTGGCTCTTGTAGGCTTAATAATCAACTTGTGGCTCAAGTTTCTTAAGTTTGGCCACCCCTGTGCTAGACAATGCCAGGTTCCCTTTTGGAGTGGACTTTCCGGTTGAAAAGCAGGCACCTGGCAATCCTAGATGGCCACCGGACAGAGAAGCTAAAACCAGGATGGGTGGCAACCCTACTGCAGTGTGATTCTTTCACCACATCTGTCAAGCCCTAACTGGCAGCGCCTCTTTTTACCATTCAACTGTCTCGACTGTTTTGTTGTATTTTCTTCTCTACCACATATTCTGTATGCAAAAGGTCTTAGTGGTTTTCGCATACTGTGCCAGGCAAATATATTTTGGAAGGGTGATCTTCCATAGAGTGCAAAGGCAAACAGATTGTACTTTCTACAGCCCACATGCCAGGCCATGATCTTGTACCATGAAAATGGGCAGCAGAGGGCACATAAGTTTTGCAGCTTACCAGGGACCATCAGCAAAATAAGAGAGACACTGGCACTGTTAAGATACTGCATAACATTCAATAAATGAATGCATAAAATGCTTAAAAAGCAATTAAATTACATAAAAAGCTGGAACGCGAGAAAAAATGGGGCACTTACTGGAAACATGATGAATGTGAAATATTGTGGGGTCCTCTAGTGATTAAATCCTTAGCATAAGAAAATATTAACTGAAGTTTGGTTTAAATAAAAAGACTGCTGAAATAAACTGAAGCCATGGATTTTATTCCTATCACTCTGAAGTAATTAATTAAGTGCACTTAGTCTGGAGAGCTGCTCAGTTAATATTCTTTTAGCTAACAGAAGGTGAAAAATCTAATTACCATCTGTTCATGAAATCAGCCAATGTCAAATTATATGCATTTTTAAACAAACAGTAAGCCACCTATTAACATCAGATGTATACATGCAGAAAACTGGTTTCATGAAGTTGTCTCTTGGCTTGTTCTATACATTAATTAAGGTCACATTTTTGTAAAATGCATTGATTTTGAGTTTGAAGAAGCAAAACAAATTTTTTATCTGGCCACCACATTTGATAAATTCTGATTAAGTATGGCGTACTGCACTAGTTTCTTCATTTGTAGTGCCTACAGTACATTAGAAATTTAATATACAAATAATAGAATAGATATATGCCCTCCCAAACAGCTTATGACCTAAAAGTTGACACAACATAAATGTTGTGAACAAGTAAAAAGAAAGAAGTAGGTGAGAGAGAAGATGATCATACGATTTTTTTAAATGCACACCATGATATATTCTCTAATTGTTTTAATATATACACAGTCTCAACAACCAAAACAAGGGGAAAAATTACTTTTTAAGAATCAAAAACTAGATGTACAAAAAAATGAATTTATTTTTCTGGCAAGTGGAAATTTCTAGGAATTTGTAAGTCACTAAGACTTCTCTTAGTCCTAGCAAACCTGTTTCACATCAAGAAACACACTGGCATCAATTATTGCATACTCAGTCTATTTTTGACTCCTGATTTCCAGGGACTTCCTGAGGCACACTGTTCTAACTGAAGAATAAAATCTATTTTAAGACTTCATAATATAGGAAGTATTTGTATTCAAAATACTTCATGCACTGCAACCCAGATTATCGCATTCAACTTCTCAATTTACAAATGTTGAATGTGCTCCTGGACAAAGCTAAACTTAAAAAAAAAAAAAAATCCCCAGAACATCAAGAGTTTTCAGTCTCTTTTCTGTTTCTCTAAAGATATTTCTACAATGCAGTTCAAGGCCTGCTCAAGCCAACGTGCTAAAAATAGCGGTGTTCCCAGGGTAGCCCAGACAGCCATTAGCTGCTCAAGTACAAACCCACCTCGAATCCCCGATACCTGTGCCACCCTGGTTATGGCTACACAGCTGTGCACATTAGTTTAAACAGAAATAGTGTGTGTCTTTCTACTCACACTCCAAGCACCAGTGTAGACATACCAGAACACATTTTGCCTTTGGAAACCTGATATTTGAGTAAAGCATCTTCTGTGATGTTTCCTGTAAACTCAACTCCCATAGAATTCTACATTTTTTCCTGCCCAAATGACATTATCTGCTTGTCCTGTCTCTCCAAACAATGTAATTTGGGGTGGGTGGGGGGAATATTTGCCTTTGGGGTAAAGAAAGAAAATTCCCTAGTAGACTGATTTTTTTTTTTTTATGGAAACGTCTGAAGCAGCTGTATGGTTTGGAAAGTCAGAATAAGCTATAAGGAGATGTAAAAGTAAGCAGAGTTCAGATGAGGCAGTCAAAAATGCAGGATAATGCATTTTACCCAGAAGGGTATCACCCACCATACACGTGATAGATTTAGACTAGAAAAGATCAGAGAGATTAAGACAGATGTCCTTGGTTCCTTTTTTTTTTTTTAATGTAGCTTTCAAATGGATTTTAGCTATTTCAGGTTATGTGCATTTACTGTATGTATCATGTTAGTATATTTTCACTTTCTTCCTTTTGTATATACAAATGCATACCTAAAAAGAAACTGCTAAACATGAATAAATGATACAAGATATTGGGGAGAAATTCTAACTAAAAGGATACGGAATAGATTACCCAAAAGGAGGCTGTGTAACCACATCTTATGAAGTTTTTAAGAACAGGTTAGAAAAATACCTGCCAGGAATGGACTGGGTATAATTGGTCCTGTCTCAGCAGAGAGGAATGAACTAGATGACCTCTTGAAGTCCCTATATTTCTATACTTAAAATCACTGATCTAAAAAAAAAAAAAAAAAATACACCCTGAAACTAAGTACCTTATTTCCACTGTCCAAGAAAATGACAACTACAATAAAAAAAAACTTCTTAACCTTCCATAAGTCGTGTTCTTCAAATCGTTGCTCATGTCTGTCAAGGCTGTTTCCCCACTCTGGCACTCTGAGTGCAGAAGGTGGGGGCTTGCAACAGGCCTGAAAAGCCACTGGCCTTAAAGCCTGCTCTTAAAACTCTTCAAGGCCTCCAGTTCCTGGTCTCGGAGTGGCATCGCTGCCACCACCCAAATGTGAAAAACCTATTGAAAACCCAGGAAGGCGCACTTGGGAATTCCTTTCTGTGAGGTACCTGCAATCACTTTTATTCTTCCCTCATGAACGGGACTGAACTCCAGCTGTAATATGAGCTGGAACTGGAACAGAGTCCCCTTTAGTAGCTGGCTGTGCAGTCTGAGGTACGTGCACACAAACTTCTTGCCCTTCCAGGACACAGAACTAGAACTTACTTAAAAGGTAAAATCTTTAATTAAAAAGAACAGATAAAAACAGAGAGTTGTTTCTTGAGGTTTGTTAAGGAGAAAGCCTCCACTCTGAGGCCCAACAAAAAAAACCTCTTCCATTTGGCCAGGTATGTTGCTCTGGCAGATGCTTTTCTGCTGACCATGAGAACCTGCTGAACTTGCTCTAAGGAACCTGCTCTTCTGCATTCAGCCATGCAGCAGCCACTCTCTCAGGTCGTGGGATGCTAAATCTGGATGCAACAGACACCATGGTCCTGGGACAGAAGATCTGTCCAAAATGGCAGTTCCAGCGGGGTTGCTGTTTAGAGTTCCAGCAGGGTACAGAACCAATACTGTCTCAGTCATGCCAGGGGTAACACTCTCACATTTGCCAAATCCTCCTTGATCTTCAAAAGGACAGCTGGAAAAGTATTGGATAGAGCACATCTGGCAAGCCCATAGATGGTGCAGAACTCCTATCACTTTCTGCTCTGTTGGAACATGAACAGATAAACTTGGGACGTCCCCACACCTTCGGAAAAATCATGCTGACAGCCTCCAACTGGAGACCCCACTCAAGACGAGATGAAAAGAACTCACTGAGGAGGTCCAGCTAGAGCATTCCTGGTGCCCAGTGGTTGTGAAGCTACAATGTGGATGCAATGCTCTAGATCCAGAAGTCCCATAAGCAGACAGCCTATTCGCCCAGGGGTGATGAGCAAGCATCACCTTGCTTGTTGATACAGAACACTGCCGTGATATTGTCCATCAGAATTTGGAATACCCTGACAGCCAGGTAGAGAAGAAACACCTGACAAGCCAGGTGCTGACCCCTGAGCACCAACATTTACATGGAGGGAGTGATCCTCCTGCATCCAGAGAAAGCACCAGGAATAAAACCCTTTCCCTCTCATGTCTTGATGGACTTCTTCCACAGAACCTACCAATAGGTTTCCCCCTCCAGAACAAAATGTTGCTTGTGAAAAGGGTCCCTGAAGGAGAATGGGCAAGGAAACGTGTGGGGCTGTGCCCTGAGTTTTTACTCTAGTAGCTGGATTGAGCCCCTCTGAGCCAAGCAGGGGAGCTGGCCCTGCAGGAAGGCTGGGGAAAGGGTCAGGGAGCTCATGTGGCGCTGTGCCGGGAAGGAGTCACAAAGTTCACGTGGACACATGGTCATCATCAGGTGTCCAGACCATCAGTGTGGCCAGCCACATAGAATGCGTTTGACACCTCTGCTTTAAAAACTTGTGAACTCAAGAAATAAACCCATTCCAACAACTATCACGGGTGGGAAAAAGGAACAGAGGGAGTGCAGGGCTGGTGGCTGAATGACTGCTGGGTTCCAGGGGGCGCTGAAACCGACCCTGCAAATACTGTACTACTAAGGCAAAAAATCTCCAACTGCTATGCACAAGAGTACGTACACATCTAACATGGAATTGACATGAGCAACCACTTGAAGAACAGCTGTACAAGATCCTCTTCTGTACTCTCAGAAACCAATGCTGGTATCTAAGCAAGTTCTACACAGCCCAGTGAACCGGGGAAGTCTGAGAGTGGGCCAAACTGTGGACATTAAGAACAAAGTTATACAAATCCAGTGTCCATAAATATTACCAGCTAATGGATGTGAAGAACTGAGACCTCTATTTCAGTCTAAGTCTTCAGTCTAAGACTTTTCTTGTGGCCAGCCTGAAATTTGAGGGTAGATACCATCCCCCAGCTCCCACAGACTTCTCCCCACAAAGCCTGTTTATTTTGGCTTTTTGCAGGAACAGAGCACATGAATTTTAACCTATTTGCATTCTATTTCTGAAACAAAATAGCTGCCATTCTTGGCAGAATATCATAAATTTACACAACTTTAAAGAGAGTAATATTGTTCATTAGCTGTTAGTAATATAGTTCATCCTACAGTTCATTTCTTGCAGTATCTTTTTCAATGCCAGCTATATACATGGCCACAGGTCACACAATCTCAAAACTATCTACTTAACATGCGACAAAAAATCAAGAGTAAGTCCAGCATATTCAATAAAAATATAGCTACTGAATTATACATGGTTTGGCCAGAAAATTCAGTTTATAGAATACCTATGGCATTTTATTCTATCTTTTAGTGTAAAGTACCTTTAAAGCTGTCTCCCACCATATTTTCTAGTTGGCAAACTCAGCATGAGACATGCCAACTGAAATTTGTATCACAAAGTTCCAAAATCAGGTGTATAGTCACAATAGCATTTCCCTACAGTAGTGATGTCTTTAAATGAAATCCTATATTAATGCTAATTAACTGACATATCTGCAACTCCATCCATACTGAGCAAACATATTATAACTTTAATTTCCATGGACAAAGAACATGGTTTTTTTTTTGTTTGTTTGTTTTATTTTGTTTTGTTTTAACTCTATAGCTGCAGTCAGATTTGACTTGGTGTCTTTTACTGAACAGGGATGATTATCTTTTCTAGAATGTTTTTTCTTTCTAAAAAAGATATTGTCCCTGTTCAGAAAAGACAAAGTCAAATCTGACTGCAGATACCGGGGGGGGGGGGGCTTAAGACAGAAAGGGGGAGAGAGACAAAGATAGGCTCTATCTAATGCTACATGTGTTTCCAAATATGAGGAGAAACAGCATTTTCTGCAGTTCATATATGACTACTAAAAAGGAATATGAGAAGTCTCTCATCTCTAATCTAATAATAATCAGCTGAACTTTGTAAATGGAGAAAATGTAACTGGATAGCTGGCTGCTTTAACACACAAGGAAGAAATTTTTGCAATAAGCACCACTTTCTCTTGGACAATTCAGTAAAAGAGTTACAAACCTGCTCATTTTAGCTGCCTGGTAAATAATGCTTAGGACACCCTTTTTGCCCATTATATACATAGGAAACTAAATTAACTATCTGAAACAAAGGTATTATAACAAAACTTGAATCTAAACACTTGAACACTCATGTTTAAAAATTTGGGAAAAAATGTGAATAGCAACTGTCTTCAACATGAAGCAAGTCCTCCTTAATTCTGAAGAATTTTCCTGAGTTTGCATCTTACCTCAGCAATTGTGTCAACATTTAGTCAACTGAAGAATTTGTTACCCAAGACATGTAATAAACAAGACTAGTTGCTACATTATTTTAAACCAAAATATTTTCCCTAGAACAAGAAAGCTTTTCATTTTACAAACTGGAATCATATAAACTGCTAAGAACTGTCAGTGTCAATGAGTCCTTCTGACGAGAGACCTATCAATCAACCAGAATATTGTTTACAAGCTATAGATATACATGCAATCATTTTTTTCCCTTTAGTCAAAGCAGTTATTAATCAATTCTTCTATTTGGACAAAGAACAAGTCTTCTTTTACCTGGCTGCCAGCAATTCCAAATTCTATAAATTGGCTATTTTGTTCAATCAAATATTTAGATTCACCTTTCACCTAATTAGGCATCTATCATAAAATGTTTTTATTGTCTGGAAAAGCAGATTGCATACAAGCAATAACTTAACTCTAGAAAAGCAGAGGTACATTTCAAATTCATATATTCCTCTTCTTCCAATTTCTGTAAAAAACAAAAGGTGACAGCCCTGCAGGATGAACTTTTGAAACTCAAAGGACCTGTCAAACCCCAGCATCATTTTTGACTCCCTCTGTGAAAGGCGAAAATCCCTATGGCTTTTTAAAAAGTGAAGAAAACAGTTCTTTCAACATTTGTACACTTTTTGTAAACTATTAAAAACTAACACTATATTCTCAGGAAAAAATGGCAACAAAGCATGAGCGGAACTTCATACACTCATACAGCATATTTTGAAGGATGATGCTCTCTTGTTCTTTGGTCCCATAGCTATACAGCTAGATCTTTATAGCCTTATTTTTATCTCAGCATGAACTGCACATTAAATTTGTTATTCAAGGCTACTAGGAAAACTTAGTTCAAATTTGTTAATTCGAACTAATAAGTTCAAACCGAACTCGACCTTATTAGTTCAAATTAATAAAATGGACTAATTCGACTTAACATTAAGTCCAATTAGTCCACTTTGCTAATTCAAACTAACTGCCCTTAACTCAACTTATTAAATTCAAGACAAGGGTTAATCCTAGTCTACACCATCCTTAGTCCGAACTAAGGATCGAACTAAGGGCTTAGTTTGAACTAAGCAGCAGGTCTTACTAATTTGAACTAAGCTTTCATTAGTTTGAATTAAGGAGTTCCTTAATTCGAACTAATGAAAGCCTAGTGTAGTCAGGTATTAAATTAGTTTGAATTAAGCCTTCTTAATTCAAACTAACTTGCAAGTGTAGACATACCCCAAAAGGGCCATCTAGCCTTCTTTTGAAGCATCTGTCATTAAAAATATAAGGGAAATGTTGAAATGTAAATGATGGAATGGCCATACTATTTCTGACCTACTAATTTTAAACGAGTTTAATAGGCCACGAAATACCAAACTTTCCAACTGGTATTTAATTTTCCGTATTTAATTAACAAACAGTGCTGTGGAGTGCTGTCATTGCTAGCTTTCAGATCCAAAGTTGTAACATAACATAACAACATACCTTACAGAGGTCAAACTGCTGATGAGTCTTTCAGAATGATCTGACAAATCTGATGGAAGTAGTAGTTCAACCGGCTGCAGGCGCAGAACTCGACTCTCTAATTCTAATCGAGATGCAGAGTCCTGAAAACTGTCAAAAATGACTTCTCCAGTAGTGGGTTGGACTGCCTGTCAAATACAAAATATATATACACATACACAAGTCTTAAAGTATGCCAGAACACTCAGGAACTCCATTCCAGGGCCCACTACTTTTAGGGGCTCAGCGTTCGGGGGCCTCTAAAAATAGAACATGAAGCTGGATAGCTGCTTTCTGGGCCTACCACTGAAAAACAGCAGGCCCCAGAACGCTGCGTTCTGGGTCCACGTTCTATTTTTAGGGGCCCGAACGCTGAGCCCCTAAAAACAGAAGGCCCTGGAGAGGCGTTCTGCCACGTTCCGGTGGGCAGGGGGCAGGAGACGGGGGGGGGGGGTTTACTAGGGGCTCAAGTCCTGCCCCAAACCCCTCCCCTTCCAGGCCCTGCCCCCAACCTGGGGCCTACAGTCGAAGCCCCAGCCACAGCGCCACCCCGGGACCTACCGCCCCCACCTCCCCAGCCGCAACAACGCCAGTGAGCGTAAGGGTGGCTGGCTTGCACTGGGTGGTGGGGTATTGAGGGCAGGGGCTGGGGTCCAGAGAGGCCCACTGGCACTGGAGGGGGGGGGCCAACAGCATGGAAGCATTCCAGGCCCCCCAAATTATACTTTAACCCCTGCACACACACACATACATATAAAGCGTTTCTGTCCTGTCACTGACAAAGGTTCTATTTTGCTAGGGGAGGAGAAGCCAAAATGGATCACTTATGTTTGCTTCTCAAACTGCATAACAATCTTTGGACAATCTGCCAACAGGCACATGTAAAAGCTCTGAGAAAAGTATTTCATACACATTTAAAAGCATGTTACACAAAAAAAGATGGCTCCACCAATCCCACAATTTCTTGGTGACAGTGGAATATTAAAAATAAGTACATATGTCAAACACATAATTTTAAAAGCCCAAATTTAAGTTTAACTAGGATAGTGATTTTTTAAAAATGTTAAATTGTTTTAACAGCATTGGTTCATTTTACATGTCACTACTCAAATTCTGTCACTATTAACAGGTAAGTGAAAACCTATGGAATTTTCACATGAGTCTCCCTGAAAATGAGACATTTTTCTAAAATACACTTTATAACTGGGATAGGACAAAGGGTAGGTGAGGAGACATCTGTTATTGGCCCAACTCCTGCTGATGAGAGAAATAAACTTTCAAGCTAAACACCCTCTAAAATCCTCAGATAGATAAGGCTAAACCGCCACTTATAACTAGAACAGAAATACAATGAGGTGATCATACACCTCAATGATAAGTCCAAACAAAATCCCTAAAAATAAAATAAATAGATGAATGAACTATCAGCAGACAGTATCTGTTCTCATTTTAGTCACTCCACTATTTCCCCAGTTACATAGTTCTCATTTCAAAATTTCCAGCAAAGAAAATCAGAAATTAACATCTAACAAGCCTGTGAACCTTTCATTACTAAATTTCATTGAAAGAAGGGTTTACCAAGGAAACAGATGAAGTCAGCAACAAATTTAAATGTTTTGAACACTTACAAAAGATAACATTTTAAATTTAATTCACAAAACATACTTTAATGTTATCTTTTGTTTATATTTGCTTAAAACATTGTTATGCAGGAACAAAAGTGACACCTCTTGTACACTTGACACACAGTTCAGGCTGTCAACTTGAGTGTTTGATTTTTTTTTAAATATAAAATTCCCAACTTGATTAAAAATGAATTGAAAGTCATGAATTGCATTCATTAAAAACTTTGCATTATGTTTTATAAACACGATTACTGCTAGAAAGACAGTCACAAAGAAATTTTAAAGCACAGAGAGAGAAACCACGAAATAAGCCTTCGCTACAAACTCAGATTCCTCAAGATCACTTACCACTATGCCTATGACAGCATCCCCTTTCTTCTTGCCTCTTAAGTTTTCTTTATTTTCGCAGATACAAAGGAGATAGTTATCAGAGACATCAGCTGCTATTTCTTCAACATCTAGAGGATCATCTAGCTTCAGCAAAGGATTCACATTTGATAAATATTAAAAAAAACAACTAGTAGTTCGTGTGGATAGAAACCAATGCAGCCTGCTGCAACTATCTGCTTACTGGGATAAACATGCTCCACCTACCCAAAACTAAAGCCAACTGGGCAAAGGACAACCTCCTTCCTACACCAAACTCACTCAGATGGTATGATACCAAATTTCAGATTCCTGACATTACCAAAATCAAAGTCAGTGGTTGCCTTAAGTCCACCCACTCACAGAACCTCAGCCTCACAGCTGCATGCATACACATAACAACCCCAATGGTCCTTATCCCAAGCCTACAGTCTTCCTAACGAACAACAGGCAGTGGAAGAACCTAAACTTCCTACTGTCTTTGCATTATCACTGTTCAGCAACTGGCCCTTTGACTAAGTAACTCACTAGCACACTTGTAAAATGTGTGCAAATGACAGTAAAGAGAAAATCTATTGATGAGCATCACTGGCCAGCAAGCTAAGACCTGACGTAGAAGCAATAAATTACAGAGGGGAGCACTAGTGTCTTAGTGGTAGGAGTGAAATGTTAACAATTCATCTTCCCCTGTTTCTCAACCTTATCTTATTGAATAGATTTCTGCCTTAAATACAGATGTTACAACAGATGCTGTGTAACCAGGAACCCGCCCACCCACTCCTCCCAGAAGAAGAGTCAAAAAACAGCACTTCCCATCCACCCTATTATTCACATGCTATCTTATGCTGAAGGACTACAGCAAGAAACCTCTCACACACACACACACACACACACACACACACACACACACACACACAAAACACGCATACGGAACATTACATAACATCGGGGAGTCGCTGGCACTGGGCTTACAAGGCTCGAGTCCCAAGAACCAGCACCCAAGCCCCGGGTCCACCACTGGGCTGCCCACAGTGGCAGCACACAAGCCCCACGTCGCAGCACGCTGAGTGCCAGGTCTTCTCCTGGGCCAGCGACACTCCTGCATAACACAGAGCACAAGGAAGTTTAATATAAAAGCAAAATAATTAATGCACCAAAAAAGGATATCTTCTCCAATGAGTGTAGATTTGGTATACAGAGCAGTTAATTTTCGAGTAAAAAGAGAATTCTTGTTTTCTCCAGCAGCCTTCAATGCTGCAGTTTCCATTTGTTTTACAACTCCCACCTGTAATATACAAAACCAGAAAATATTAAATGATGATTGTAAAAAGGATGACCAGTTTTAACAATGACAAAAAACTAATTTAAGAAATACAAATATTTAATTAAACAATTATTTGCTGGTGATGGGCAAAGGGTTAGAACCAATCCCTACTAATTCAGCCCATTCGGAATGACAGAATTGCCATTCCCCTCTTGTCCCTACTGTCTCATGTTTTGTACTGAGACGTTGGTCACTCATCAGAAAAGAACTACCACAATTCTTTCATTGTAGATGCTAAAATTCAGCAGGAATATCAGGCAATAAGAGGTACAAAAAGGACTGTCATGAGCAGAAGGGGAAATGAAAAAAAAATCAGCAATGAATAGTAAGATTAAAAACAAGGGGAAAGGAAAGGTTAAAAAGACACAGGTTGGGAAGAAAAAGAAAACAAAACAAAAAGGAGAGAGAGAGAGACAGAGAAAGCACTTTTTATCCTACTTCCTCTCTCTCATTGACAGGAAGACCCACCTCCAGAGAAATCAAATGGACCCTGAAATGCTGTAACATCAACAGATGTGGCCTTAACTCACATACCTAAAAATTACAAAAATTCCATGACACTGTATATAGAAATCACTGAATGGATGGAAGCTTGTGATATGTTTTTTATATTTTGTATCTTTCAAAGAAGTAAGATGACACCCACGTAACAACAAATTCTTTCAATAAGGAATGAGACTATTTTGGCTTAAATTATATCTAATTAAAGCACAGATGACCTTATATCCTTTTGCTACAAGTCGCCGTACGTGAACAAATAGTCTGTGAGTCGGTATACTGGCCGTCATAAAATTGTGATCCTGATGACAGTAAATGTTTAGCTCCCTAGCTGCAATCTGCAAAGTATGAAAAGAATAATCAGCAAACAATTCAGGTCACTTTTACATCATATTCCCTCTCCAGAGTCCTTAGTAATTATGACAGTGCCCTGGGAATGCAAACTGGCCAAAAAGTGGCACTGCAAACCAGCTATTAACCCAAACAATGGAATAGCATTGTGGAATGTTAAGCAGCAGAATTGAAGAACTAGAAGACTCAGCCTGGATCAAGAGTTGAGTCTCTACCTCTTAACAGAAGCAGACAGCTTATCAGGGTGGACAAAAATCAATGATTCTTTAAAAAGAAAAACCCCGATTATTTTGATTTAAATAAGATACTTTCATTGAAATTAAATAATTGTTTTTGTTTTAAAATAAACCTGTTTAAAATAAATATGAAATTATAACAGGCTACATTAAGGCCTGAACTTACCATAAATCTATTAAAATAATACAGAATATAATAAGCAGTACGTATTTGCTGTTGAAGTTTTAAAGAACATCAAATCACTGACATGTCACCAGCTAAACAGCTGAAACCGCAGTGAGCAGAAGTGTTATGTGAGCGTTGACCATAGAAGGCTCTTCTCCAAGCACAGAAGTTATATTTTCTTTATTCTTATTTAACTAGCTTCAATTAAATTAGCAGTTCATTTCAAGTTAAAAAACCAATTAGAAGTTGAAAAAGAACAGGGAAGCTTGTTTTCCTCTTCTAATCAATGAGTAAAAACTATGCATAAGAGGATGAGACCTACTGGTCTTAAAGGACAGTCACCAGAAGCTATTAAATTCAATAAATCACAGATAACTTCATTTGTTTAATAAATCAGTTATCGTTAAATGCAAAACATGTTCTGATAAACTCTGCTAACAATTTGTCTCATGAACCCAGTACATTAAAGGTATTTTATTGAACTACAGAAATTTTAAAATGCTTGTGCAAATTAACTGAATTCTAATATCTACCTAAAGATCTTGAATCAAATATAATACAAAAATTAACCATCTACTCAACAAGATATGCATCAATCCCTTTTTAATATAACTAGTTTGAAAATTAAGAATCTGAATAAATGTACTTGTATATACAAATTAAATATATAGGCAAACATAATGCATCATCCTAGTTAACAAAAAGAAGTACAAAAATTAATTGGTTACATTTAGCTGCAAATCAACCTGTTTAAATGGTAACCAACCAGGAAGAAGTTATGTTACCTTGACAAGCCTAAGTAACTAAGTAGCCCTTTCAAACTGCACTCTTCACAGCAGCACCCAAGCATTCTCAGAGGAACAGAATCACAGCAGCTGCTAGAAATATAACATTACCCAAAGCCTGAAAATGTTTCTTTCCAGGTGCCCGTCCTGTGTTCTGGACAAGCAGAGGAGCATTAACCAGACAGACTGGGGCACTTCAGTCCTCTACTAGCAAAGCTTTGAATCACCACAGAAGGATAACACATTTAGAATAGAATAGAATCATAGGGTTGGAAGGGACCTCATGAGATCATCGAGTCCAACCCGCTATTTCAGAACATTAGAGAGAGACAAGGTAACATCTTTTAGCCAGACAACTAATGTGAGAGAAACAAGCTTTCAGGTATCCTAATATCTTGCAACCAAAACAGATAACTACCCTGCATATTTTGGGATACCAAATTGGTAGACTAAATGCACAGTACAAAGACAGCTGAGAAAAAGAAGCCTCCAGTAGCTAAGCAAAAGTGATCTTCCCTTTGTTCTTAATCAAATAGGGAAATGGCTCAGACTAAAGGCTCAATCAGTATTAATGATATAGACACAGATGAGAAAAAAGATTATTTATGGGCTTATTTTGTAGTCTGCAGAATTGTAAGACATGTTCCTTCTAAATTTTTTGCCCATTCATACAGAGTGCAGCTGTGCATATAAAGCAACATATGCAACTTGGCATTTAGCTGTGTCAAACGTCCCATTAATTTCTATACAACTATTTCCCCCATTAGAGAGAGATACGTGCACAAATGTATGTAATTAGGGCATTCAGACATTGCATTTTTCAGAAGTCATCAAATAACTGTCACACTAAATATTTTAATTCTGACCATTTTTGCCATAATACACTGTTTACCCTTAATTCCTTCATCTTAACTTTAGTAACCAAGACAATGTTATTGTAGTATCCAGCATAGTAGAACCCAAGCATTATGAACACTAGAGTTGGGAACTGACCAGTCAACCACACATACCTCACTTGGAACCAGAAGCACACCATCAAGCAGCAGCAAAGATTGGGGGGGGGGGGCAAACAACTATAGTACAGTACTGTTAAAAGTAAACTACTAAAAAAAATTAAGTAAAGTTTAAGAAAATTTGACAAGGTGAGGAAACTTTCCGTGCGTGTTTCATTTAAAACAAGATGGGTTAAAAACAGCATTTTTCTTGTGCATTAATGGCAGTGGCCCCACACACAATGTAACAAAGTAATGAAAGATGACCAATATTAACTGATTTTGGTAAAAGTTACTTACCTCTGCATCTTCTCCGAAGAATCTATACTTGTATCCACATTCCACACACAAAACAACACCTTTATACTGTTCTTTCATTTCCATGACTTGAAGTTCTAGAGGAGTGTAAATGCTTTTGGTTCTTTTACTAAGGCTGCTTGTACTAGAAGTATTTTGAGAGCCTTCATAACTCCTATGTGATACTGAAAACTGACTAAGACTGAAGCATGACTTTTCCTGTGAACATAAGAGATGTTACAATAGTTACAAAGGATCGCTCAATTACTGAATACTTACATTATGCTTTTAAAAACAACAGATCCAGCATCTAGAATAGGCTGTCATACAACTATCCCATATATTGAAGCATTATTTACAGACCAGAATAATAATTCTGTATCTACTGTCAGTTACTCTGATATATTCGGATAAAGAATAGTTCAATAAACTGAAATGAGGGTTCACAAAAGGAAGACAAAAGGACAGAAAGGAAATAAAGATAAATTTTGACTTGTTTACATGACTGCACAATCCCAAACCCATCCACACAATCCCCTTCCAACAGCCCTTCATTTGGCTTCTCCTTATAATCTGGGATCTTTCCTTTGGCCAAAAATGCAAGTTAGCTGATCTACACTGGGCAAAGTAGGTGTGGAAGATAGCATAAAACAGTGCTTCCCAACCTGGGGTCCAGGGACCTCTGGGGGTCCACAGACATGTTTCAGGGGTCCATGGAGCCTCTCCCTACTGGGGCTGGAATCCAGCTGCAGCCCCAATGCTCCCTGCGAGGGCTGCCTCTCCCCACCCATGGCTGGATCCTGGCAGGAGGATGTGGCCGTGGGGGCTCCCCAGCAGCGGGCCATAGCAGCCACAGCTTTGCTCCACAGCAGTGCAGGCCACAGTCGTGGTTACGCTGCTCGCTGGCTGTCCTAGCGGCACTGCCAGAGTGGCATTGGCCAGATTACATAATCGCCGGGGGCGGGGGGGTTGGTGTTTTTTTAATAGAAAAAGGGGTCCCCAGCCTGAAAAAGGTTGGAAACCACTGGCATAGAAGTACTAGAAGTAACACTCATCTGCTGAGCAACAGCCCAGCCAATCCATGAAAAGCACCACATCAACCAAGCAGGTACATGCCTTGGCCTCTAAGGTCCTAATCCCACAATCTGATCCAGGAAAGAGATTCTTGCGTCCACATGAAGCCTCACAGAAGTAACTGAAGCATGAGGTAGGCATAAGGCTCACTTACTTCAATCAGTCTGCAGAATCCCAGCTAAACACTTAGCAAGCACTGAGATACTATATTCAACAATTTAGTTATTGTGTAGATGTCAATTCAGTATTTTTTCAGTACAAGTGTAACTCCAGAATAGATTCTGGACTAACGCACATTCCCCAGGTGAATGTTACAGAAGGTTATCTTGTTTGAGAAAATTAGGAGAAATCTCGCAGTCCTTATTATAATGCCTGAAAGGACCAAGAAGTCAGTTGGCAGTCACACTGGAAAGGATATGTATGCAAACATGCTCACCCTTGTCCAAAGTATACACTATGTCACCACCATTTTCTATCTTCTAATGTTTGAGTATTTATAAAAACGAACTTCATTCAAACTTCAGTTGCACTGTTTAAAAATGCCACTGAAGAATATCAAGAGCTGGTTTTTTTATTAGGCTGTTGAAAGTTCAGTAAAACACAAGAATATGAATGTCGAATTCTATCACTGGTATAGGATCTAAAGCTTAAATTTCACGTTACATTCTGTCATGTTGAAATGTTAAGAGAAATCCAATAACGCAGCCTGTATTTGAATTATAACAAGCAATTCAAACTGCACTATTATTCAGTTATCCCTGGAATAGAAGCACTTCTTACCTTCTGACTGATCTGAGAGTCTGTGTCCTGAGAATGAAGAGCACTATTCACGTCCAAGGTTCTTTCTGCAAAACTAGGACATTTTTCCAAGTGCACAGATTGACTCCCATGTAAAGCATCCACCTGGACTCTGTCACATGGGTCCTTTGAATCACTGCAGAATTCTCTCAGTTTGTCTAATGTTTTCACACATATACGGGGTCTTGTACATTTCTTAGGCTCTTCTTCATTAGTAAAAACACACAAGGAAAATGTATTAGCAAATTACCTTTTAATCAAAATTTCAATGAGACTGACATCAAAGACGAAACAAAAAAAGGTTGAGGAAGTAACTTCTTATTGGACCAACTTCTGTTGGTGGAAAGTACAAGTTTTTGAGCTGCATGGAACTTTACTTCAGGTCTGAAAAAGGATACATAGTGTCTGTATTAAACATAAAATTGGAACAGATTATTAAGCAGGTAGAGTGATGCATGTTGGACACAGTCATTTGAAATCAAGTGGACAATTGGAAATAGCTTGTTATGCATAAAGAGTCTGGAGTGAGCAATTAAGGGTACAAGGCAGTGTGCTACATTACAAAAGAATCAATCCACCACCTTACCCAGCCTCATTAATAGAGCATAAATATGTTTCTAAATAACTAGAATTATAAATCAGAACAACTATTTGTTTACCTGCAGTAAAGATTATACTCAAATGAACTTTAAACCACAATCATAGTCCAAAACAATTCATATTTACATGGATACATAAAGAGAGAAGGTCAACACAGAAATCACACTATTTTTCATCTACTATTGCCACAATTAATATCTGAGGACTGATCTACCCTGAAAGCTTACATAGGCATAGCTTTGTCTTTTGAGGGTGTGAAAAATCTACAATACCGAGATACAACTATGCCAATCCAACCTTCTTCAGTGGATGAAGTCCTCTGTTTACCCAGTTACCTCTTCGTGAGGTGGATTAATTACAGCAATAGGAGAACCCTTCCTCCTGCTGTAGTGAATATCTACACTGAAGGGCTACAGCAACACAAATGCATGATTCCAAAGGGATAGCCGTGTTAGTCTAGTCCAGTAAAAAAACAACAAATGCATGAGTCACTGTAGCTTTTTAAATGCAGGCATAGCCTTAGGGCTGCAGTTCTCAAACTGTGTGTCAGGACCAGAGGCAAGCGTTGGACATGCTGGGGCATGGAACTGAGGTCAAAGCCAGAGCCCCACTATTCGGGGCTGAAACCAAAGTCTGATAGCTTCAGCCCTGGGTCACTGGACTCAGGCTTCGGCACGGGTGACACTGCTCAGGTTACAGCATCACTGTCTCCCAAAGCCCTCAGGCTTCATCTTTGATCCTCTTACCCAGTGTGTGTGACCTGGACTTCAGTCCCCCTTCCTGAGGCCATGTAGTAATTTTTGTTGTCTGAAGGCTGTCACAATGCAATGAACTTTGAGAACTACTGCCTTGGGCTACAACTGTGCCACTACAGCACTTCAGAGTAGACAATACCTACGCTGATGAGAGGAGCTCTTCCATCAATACAGGTAAACCTCCCTGACAGGCTGTAGCTACCTCAATGGAAGAATTCTTCTATGCTAGGGATTAGGCTGCCTTTTTCAAACCCTGAGTGATGTATCTGGAGTCACCTAACTTTTTACTTTAGACCAGACCTTAGAGCTAGTCTACACTTAAAATTTACAGCAGCACAGTTGTATTGGTACAGCTATGCTGCTGTAAGAGAGCTTGTATAACGTCAACAAGTGAGGACTGTCCTGCCAACAAAATAAAACCACCTAAACATGCAGCAGTAGTTTTGTCAGTGGGACAGCACCTCCTGCCAGCAAAGCACTGTCTACGCAAACGCTTATGCTGGCAAAACATATGTTGGGGGGCAGTGTTTTTTCACACCCCTGATCAACAACAGATTTGCTGGAAAAAGTGCAAGTGTAGACTAGGCCTCAACAAATCTGCTGGATGCCCAGAGGCCAACCCAAAACCTTGGTACCCCTAGTTATCTGGCAGAAAAGGAGCTCCCCAACCACTACAAAGATGCTGTGGCTCCTTTCAGCAGCAAGCCACTCCCTAAACACTGAAAAAAGCCTGGAAGGGGAGGAAGAGGGAGAGATGGTGGCACTCCTCCCCTCCAGCACCACTGTCTCTCCCTCAAGTTCCAAAGGGGCAGCCGTATTAGTCTAGTTAAGTGAAAAAAGTAAGGAGTCTTGTGACACTTAAAGACTAACATTTACTTATTACATGAGCTTTCATGCGAGAAAATCCCACTTCGTCAGACACTTTGAAGAGGGGAATTTACAGAATAGGATGAAAATAAATGCAGGGGAGTGTAAGACATGGGACCAGGTCTGATTTGCAACAGCAAATCAGAGCATTTAGCCTTGGGAGACAGACCTCTCCTTGCCTACAGACACTCTTAGGTGCCAGAAACAAAATCATAGGTGCCATGGCAAGCTGGTGCCTAGGATATGTCAAGACCTGATGCAGACAAGACCTCAGATGATGTCTTGAAAGATATTAGAGGAAGTCTCCCAATTTATTTTGTGAATGTGACAGATGTCTGTGTGTCATCAATCAGTTTCATTATTCCCCATGCATAGTCTGAGAGGCCCAGGTGCACGAAGGAACTATCCTCTAGGCATCTAAAAAATCAATGGAACCACCACCTCAACTCAAGGGGTGAAGCAGTACCCCCCAGATATGTTCCCTCTTAAGCTGTGCATGTGTGCACGCACACAGGTTGTGAACCCTCCGCACACAACAAAATAAGAGCATGCACAAAAAAATTCAACAGTGCTAACATTTTTATGCTACTTTTAAGAAGGCGATATCAAGTAGCATGTTTCAAATAATGTTTTGTAATTTATAAAATCATTTCCATCACCAAATCAAACTAAAATTTATATATTATTTGCATCATACACACTTACTTTGTTGCACTCACTGGAGTGCGCACTTATTTGGACACTGGTTCCAAAAATGTGCACAAAAGAAAATTTTTGCCTATGAAAAATTAAAGGGAACACTGCCCCCCAGCACCTCTAATTAAAGCACTTGTGTCTAAAATGATGCCAAAGAAGGAGACAGGACATGTCCGGGTTGCCAGGTGACAATGATCCTTGGAGCAGGAGGACTGGATTGTGGCTCTCCCACCTCCCACATGTAAGTCCTAACTGTGAACTTAGAGAATCATTCTCAGTCACACACTCTGACTAATCATTTATCCAGAGAGGAACAGCTTCAACAGGACAGACTGAAGGATACTCTGATGTGGGTCTACTATAACAGTGGTTAGTGTATCCTTCTGAGAAGTGGGAGATACTTGTTCAAAACCTTTCTCCCCATCAAGCTAAGGGAGGAATTGTACCAAGGCCTGCCACGAACTAGATGAGTGCTCTAAACACTGAGCTCAAAGTTATATGGGATACACTACCACCACCTTCTCCTCCTCCTCCAACTAGATATTTGGAGGGCCAAATCCAGCAGGTGTCCACAGAACATACCTATAACTAGATCATGCTCTGTAACAGTGCGTATCCTCCCTGTTATGAAAATCAGACTGGAGCTCAGACATGAAATAAAAGTCTGGATACCCTAGAGCGAGGCAGAAGCAGCTTAGGCATCTGGTTCTAAAGGGGTAGCCATGTTAGTCTAGTTCAGCAAAACAAATGAGGAGTCTGGCAGCACTTTTATTCATAAAATTTATTTATTTATTGCATGCTTTTATGGGAGAAAATCCCACTTGGGCAAACACTTTATCTTCCTCCCATTCTGTAAGTTTCCCATCTTCAAACATTGGACAAAACGGGATTCCCCCCCCCCCCCCCAAAACCTCATGCGATAAATCAATTTGTGAGTCTTTAAAAGCGCTACTAGACTCCTCATTTATTTAGGCAACTAGGGAACTTTGTCAGCAAAAATACATGCACTGACTTGAGTTTAAGCACCTACAGGATTAGATGGTAGCTGAGTAAGGGTTTTGTGAATGATAGCAGTGCATAAATCTGAGGTTTGGGTGCCCTGTGTGGATCCAGGGCTTAGTTTCCCCTGCTTATGTACCTGTCAAACAGAAGACAAAGAAATGGTTTTCTTTTAATTTTTATTTTTAATAAAGTATTTCTAAAGCCACAAAATCACTAGGGATCTCAAAGACCAGTGTAGCATCTGAAACTGCTGCTTGTTTTGTTTTGTTTTTTTTAAGCACGACCTATATCTCAACTTGATAGAGTCCACTGACATTTCTTCATTCTTATTTTGGATTCATTTTCAAATTCTATGTAAGTATTGTTTCACTATAAATACAGTCACTTTCTATTTTGAAAATAATGATTCTTTCCCCAAAATCTTTAATGGAGTTAATGAACTTTTTATTCAATGCGCTTGTTTCCCTATCAATATGAATGTTAGCTAAATGTTTGGTGTAGAAACATGGATCATAAATGTTTTTGTTTAATTAGTTCATCATAATTAGCTAAGATTTCTCAACAACTATGGAGAGCGAGAGAGTTTTCATTTACAATTAACTCACCAACATCCAGAATCTTCACTGCATCGTGGACTTCCTTTCTATTACTATTTACTGATTTTGTCCTCTTTTTACTAGGTTCACTGTTTTCAACAGCTCTTCTCTTACTTCTGCCAGATTTAGAAGTCTAAAACAGGAATTTTTTAAAAGTTAGGTTATTTCTTTTTCCTTTGACATACGCTGGAAGAATGAAAAACAGACACCCAAAGAACAAACTTCACTTCTGCACAATAAACCAAAACCAACAATTTAGTTTACTGCATGACATTTAAAACTCTCTGCTGTTTTAACTCTCTGTATTTGTATGTATATGACTGTTTTTATAATTAGCTAGATTTCTTTAACACAGGAACAAAAATCAGCATATTCAACAGACAGTAGATTGATCAAGGTATTATTGCAATGCATCTCCAATTTCTGGGTCACCGGCTCAGCTACCGTATATATACTGGACAAAATCCTCATCCCAATAGAACATGACATGAGTTGGGCTTTCACTCTTCAATGAGCTCCACATGAGCATGCCCTCAGGCTTATAGTTCCAAAGAGCTAGCCACGTTAGTCTAGTCCAGCAAAAACAAACAAGGGGTCCTGTGATACTTTTAAAGACTAATGAATTTATTTACCACATGAGCTTTTGTGAGAGAATCCCACTTCATCAGACGCTTGAAGATGGGGAACTCACAGAATGGGAGCCATTCTTCATCTTCAGATAATCATAAAAGCATGCATGAGAGTTGTTTTGGCACTTCTAACAACACTAACGTTTTACCCTGCAATTTAAAACAGATGGTTGGTTTGTGTCACGTGGGAAATCAAAATGTCATCTAATCCTGCACCTAGTTCAAAGGTCTGCTACAAAAAAAGTCACTTGCCATAATAACTGTGGCTCTGGGAAAATATTGCCAGTGTATGATGTGCTCCTTCCCTCCCTGCAGAGCTGAGTTTTCAGTGTTTTCTAAAAAGTATTGCCCAGTGAGGTTGTATGAGCATCACCTTATGAATTATTTTAAGCTCTTCAAAGCATCTGACGAAGTGGGATATTCTCCCACGAAAGCTCATGCAATAAATAAATCTGTTAGTCTTTAAGTGCCACAAGACTCCTTGCTTTTTAAGCTAAGGCTATATCACAGCCATATAGACTCACTTGCCTGACTTTTTCTTGCTAAATTTCAGAGCCCTACAAGAAAGAAAATCCAAAGAAAGGAGAGAGTGGACTGGCAATGTTGATAGGAGCCCTGCACAGGTCTGTGGTGGAAACAAACATTATGGGGCAAATATCAAATGTTGTCTTAGCCCTGACATCACTGAGGCTTTCCGCTTCACTCTGACACCTTTAATAGCCTAATCCACTTAGATAGAAACAGAAATAGCATTCCCTTTACACAGATTTCCTAAATCACTTAAAATGATCTAAATAAAAAGTCATCTAACTCAAGAGTAGGAAGATTAGATTCCCCAGGGAGGAATTAACCATAAAGTTAGTGACCTGATATATAAAAAAACTTAAGACATTTTTTATTTAAAGTTGGGGCAGGACACAGGACAACGTCTCCACAGAATAAAGTTAAAGGAGGATCATCTATTAAAACTTGCAACTTACTCACTCTTCTCATAGATTGGCTTTAGGAATGAAAAGAATAAAGAATACTTTCTCAAAGGCTCAAAAGGCAGGTACAACATATTGGTAGCAACAGATTGATGTTAACTGTAGAACAAGTAGTCAGATTGCAAGGAAGGTGATAATCACATCTTTCAAGAATCCTTTGAGGGTGGGAGGACTAAGAACTGTAGAAAAGCTGACTGGCAAATATGCTGAAAACATTTCAACGTATAAAAAAAGCTCATGGCCTAAAACACAATGAAGACTCTACAATACATTATATGGGCATGGAATACCAATGGCCACAAAGAAAACCTTTTCCCTTGATGAGTAGTGTAAATGTTTTTCTAGACTGCCTCATAAACATCTTACTCTTCAAGAGACTATGCCAAGTGATTCCGGATCAGTAAACAAGACTTGAGAGAAGGTCTTACGATAGTGGAAGAAATGGGGAGAGAGAGAGCGCTGCATACAAATACTGTGAGGCCCATGTTTGATCAACACCAGTTTACAACTGACTTTCTTTCCAATAATAAAGGACCTGCTGTGGTTGTTTCTTAAAAGCTCAAATCTTCTTCAGCATGAGTAAAGCTCCATCACTCCAATTCCCAGCGTTCACTGGAAGTAAGTTCCAAAAGTGTAGCCGTGTTAGTCTAGACTAGTAGTTCCCACCCTTTTCTCTGCTGTGGCACACCTTGATACCTTTAATTATTTTGAGGCACACCACCATATAGTTACCAAATGAATGCAGGAATATTCATGAGCCAATCCAGCACTCCGAGAAATTTTTCAAAAAATTCCGTGGCACATCTGCTCAGGCCTGAAGGCACACCTGTGTGTCACGACACACTGGCTGGGAAACACTGACCTAGACCACTGGTTCCCAACCTCTTGTTTGCTGTAGCACACCTCAATACCTTTAATTATTTTGAGGCACACCACCATATAGTCTCCAAATGACCTCATGAATATTTACAAGCAACCCGGAACTCTTCAACTCGCTTTTCAAAAAATTCCGTGGCACACCTGGTGAGGCCTGACAGCACACCTGTGTGCCACGGCATGCTGGTCGGGAAACACTGGTCTAGACACTGACCTCTATCTGGCACAGACTTTGGTATTAGCTCATTTTCTGATTTGCCTTGAAGCTGAAAACAGCTTGCTCTGTCCCTTCACAGGGATAGCAAGCTCTTCAGATTTTATTTCCAAATACGGATTTTGAAAGGTTTCCTCATGAAGGAAGGCACTGAACCAGTGCTGTTTGTTGCTGAAGGTTTAACACCATAAAGGTCCTCCAAAATTAGCAGCAATCAGAGGAACTGGTAGAACAAAGCAAGAATTTGTGCCTCCAGATAGATACACAGAAGGGTAAAATGCTCATTATTTAAATCACCCTTTCTTACCTGGATCCTCCAAGATCCGACCAGCAACAATCAGAAATGTCACCGGACAATGGGTCAAGACCAGAAATATAGCTGAGCAGAGTTGCAAAGTATCCAAACATTTACTAGTTATAATGCAATGAACAAAATTAAGGAAATTTGTGATTTTTTTTAAAGACTCTAAAATAACTCTAGACACACATGCTAACCTGTCACTGAAAAGGGAAAAAATATTAGGCAGTTGAGGCCACTCAGTGCTTTTATAATTCCAGCCGCAAATATCAAATGCTGGTAATACAGTAGACTTCTGTAGAGCCCTGCATAGATACAAATATATGGATCGGCATCTGATGTGCATCTGCAAGAAATGGTCCACAGATATCAGCGCTGTATCCGCAGTTGTGGACATAATGCAGACAGCCGCTGATTTGCAGGGCTCTACTCTTGTGGGTTCAAAAAAAGTGCTTTTCAAAACATTTCTCAAGCTCAGAGGAACTGGAGCAAATACGTGCAATGCAACCTACTGGGTGGGAATTTGGAGCAGCCTTTCTTAAGACTCTTGGCTTTTACATACTATAACTTTCAGAAAAAAACTTTAAAGCAACTTGGTCAAACTCTGAACACCTACTCAGCCAAACAATTTTTCTTTATACTTTAAACTTAGTGCTTGATGATTTTCAGCTTCATAAAAATGAAATATAAGCAAACACATGACATGCATCCCCCAGAAGTTAGAGTTCATCTTACTCTTCAGTATTGCGTGCATCTGCAATAGCTCAGCACATGAACCAATGGAGAGTAAGGTAGCATAACTGCATACCCTGTATTATTTGGATTTGAAACAGAGAAGAGAGTGAGATGCTACTCTTAACCTAGACAACCTTATATACAGAAAAATAAGCCAAGAGTCCTGCGGGATTTCTCTCATGAAAGCTCATGTGATAATTAAATTTGTTAGTCTTTGAAAGTGCAATGGGACTCCTTGCTCATTTTGTTGGACCAGACTAACACAGCTACACCTCTAGAACTCACATACAGAAAGAAGAGATTCAACTACTTTTGGTTCACCAAGTCAATAGCCTAAGTGAAGAGCTGAGACTTCAGTTCGAAACCTGCACCCTATGAATTACTTTGTCATAGTTTCAAAGGGGCAGCTGTGTTAGTCTAGTTCAGCAAAAACAGCAAAGAGTCCCGTGGCACTTAAAAACTAACACAGTGGTTCCCAACCTGAAGTCCATGGATATGTTGCAGGGGGTCCAGGGCCAGAGTCCAGCTGCAGCCCCAATACACCCTGCCAGGGCTGCCTCTCTCCGCCTGTGGTCAGACCCCAGCAGGGGGATGAGGCCGCGGCGGCTCCCCAGGAGGGGCAAGTGCAAGGGGGCCATAATCACCAGGGCTCAGCTCCCCAGTGGGGTGGGCCATGCTGGCACCAGTG
Source organism: Podocnemis expansa (assembly GCA_007922195.1). Classification (NCBI taxonomy): domain Eukaryota; kingdom Metazoa; phylum Chordata; order Testudines; family Podocnemididae; genus Podocnemis; species Podocnemis expansa. The sequence continues at coordinate 49,639,032 of ML681990.1, read as the reverse complement.
CCACTCACTGGCTGTTCCAGCAGCATCACCAGAGTGACACAGGCCTGACTACATAATCAGCCTGGGGAGGTGGGGGGCGCAAAGTGTTGTTTTTGGTTTTGTCTTGTTAAAAAGGGGTCCCCAGCCTGGAAAAGGTTGGAAACCACCAGACTAACAGATTTATTTATTGAAGGAAGCTCATATGATAATAAATGTTAGTCTTTAAGTGACACAGGACTCCTTACTTTTCCTGTCATAGTCTGTGTCGCTCGGGGCAAAGGGTGCTGGGAACGGTACTGACCTCAGTGCCGGTGTGTACAGCGCGGGGAGAGGGAGAGTCCCCTGGCATAACAGGGTGGCTGGGGTTACTAAACCCGCAGGAGAGGCGCTCTCCCCTCAGCCCAGCCTTAGAGGAGAGGTTGTCAACCTGGGGGTCGGGACCCAGTCCCGGGTTGTGGTGCAGAAAGACTAAACTGCATTGCTCAAAGCTGTAGCTTTGGGATAAGCGATGTTTTTCCGCTGGCTCCGGAGCAATCAGGTTTGACAGCCACTGCCTCAGAGCACCTCCGCCGGCAGCCCTGGGGCGTCACCCCCAGGCGCTCCGGGGGGCCGGCGCTGACGCTGCAGCAGGCCGCCGAGCCAGCCAGGCGCCGGGGCCAGCGCCCCGGGCACGCCGACAACCCCCTCCCGAGGACCGGCTCGGATGAGGGGCCCGGCGTGGCGGCGGGAGCGGGTTTGTTACCGCGCGCCCCCAGGAACCCGCCCCGCCCCAGGCCTCCCCGCGCACCGTGTGCCGAGCCGGAGCCGGACGCCCCTCCCCGTCGCTCGCTGTGGGGCCGACGGCGCGCAGCGACCCCACCGGGCGGAAGAATTTGCTGAGCACCGAGCAGCCGGGCTCGCGCCCCCCCGACATCGGGCAGGGGGAAGCAGGCGGCGCGCGCCGAGCCCAACAGTCGGTGACGCAACCCCCGCCGCGCCGCGTGCACCTAGGGGGCGGGGCTAGAAGAGAAGGGGCGGTGCGACGGGGGCGGGGAGAGACGGGATTGGGCGGTGTTGCCCGCGTCACGTGACGCTCGGCTGCTCCCCGCTTCTCTCCTTCTGAGCGGGAACCTGGCCTGCGGCGCGTCATTTCCGGAGTGAAAAAAGCGCGCGGCGGGAGCTGAGGGAAGGGAGCAGCATGGTTCGCTCTTTGAACGCCATAGCCGCCGTCTGCCAGAACATGGGCATCGGGCGGAACGGAGACCTGCCTTGGCCCCCGCTCGGGTAACGCGCCCCGCCGCGCCCACCGGTGCGGCGGCTGTGTGCACGCGGGGCTAGGCTGTGTGGCGCGCGGGAGGGGCCGGGGCGCCGCTCGCCCCAGGGGTAGGTGTGGGGGAGGCCGCTGGTGGTGATTCACCGGGACTGCGCCCTTTGTGTATGAGGGGCCTTTCGCCGTTAGCAGCCCGAAACCAGTCCGGGGAGTGCAACAAAACGCGCCATCTGAAAGGGAATCCAGATGGACTATTACTTTTAAGCTGGTGTCTTAAGCGGGGAAGAAGTGTGGATCCCGAGTTAGTCCAGGGATCAGCGGTGCAGGCTCAGGGAGCCACCTGTGGCTCCCTGGCAATCTCCTCCAAGGAGCCAGGTGTGGTCTGGGGGACTCCCGGCTGGCCCCAACCTCAGGACTCAGTAAGGGGGCTTCTGGTTGGTGCAGGCCCCCACACTTTCAGGTCACCAGGGTTGCCCCCACCATCCCACCACAACTGCATGAGCCGGAAGCAGCCCAGCCGTCCTGCAGCCCATAGCACTGACAGGGGGTGTGCAGGCGGTGCACGCTCCCTCCGTTCCTCGCTCTACTGG
>ML681990.1:49563419-49622214 GCA_007922195.1 Podocnemis expansa | reverse complement strand
CCAAGAAACAAAGGAAGGCTATCGATCTTGAGACAAAAATGAAGATAATAAACAAATATGAAGCTGGTAAGAAAGTTTAAGCGATAGCACGTGACTTGGAGCTGGCGCATTCAACTGTATCAACGATCTTGAAGGATAAAGATCGAGTAAAAGAAGCAGTGAAATCATCAAAAGGATATAAAGCCATAATAACTAGGCAGCAGAAAAGGCCTCATTCACGAAATGGAAAAATTACTGGCGATATGGTTTGACGACCAGATACAAAAAAGAATGCCAATGAGCCTTTTAATAATTCAAGCAAAGGCATGCAGTATCTTTGAAACGTTGAAAGCGCGTGAAAATGAAGAGTCAACGGAAACATTTACGGCAAGTCATGGATGGTTTCAACGTTTTTGTCGGAGATTCAGCCTTCATAATCGAAGTATCAGTGGTGAGGCGGCAAGCATGGACATAGAAGCATCAGAAAGATTTGTGGATGAATTTGACGAAATGATCGAGAAAGGCAGGTATCGTCTGGAACAGATCTTTAATGCAGACGAAACCGGACTATTTTGGAAAAAATACCCGAAAGATCCTACATACACAAAGAGGCTAAAGCAATGCCCGGTTTCAAGGCTTTTAAGGACAGGGTCACGTTGTTGTTGGGAGGAAATGTCGCTGGATTTCAGTTAAAACCTTTTCTCATCTATCGTTCTGCAAACCCACGTGCACTGAAGCAGGTTAGTAAGCACACACTGCCTGTTTACTATAGTTCAAATAACAAAGCATGGATGACGCAATCTTTATTTGAGGACTGGTTCATGAACTGCTTCATACCCTCGGTCAAGCATTACTGTCTGGAAAACGGTGTTCCCTTTAAAATTATCCTCCTACTTGATAACGCCCCAGGCCACCCCCAGCATCTTGATGATCTACACCCTGATGTAAAGGTCGTGTATCTGCCTAAAAACACAACTGCTGTGTTACAACCAATGGACCAGGGGGCTATCTCTACGTTTAAAGAGCTATATTTGCGCGCAACATTTTCCAAAGCGGTAGCAGCAACAGAAAATGGTGAAGTAACCCTGCGCAATTTTTGGAAATCATATAATATTTTACACTGCATAAAGAACATTGAATCAGCTTGGAGGGGAGTGACAGAAAAGTGCATGCAAGGCATATAGAAAAAATACCTGAAACGTTTTGTAAATAATTTCGAAGGGTTTGAGAAAGACGAACATATTGATGTCATAAATAAAAAAAATTGTGGAACTTGCTAATGTGCTTAATTTAGATGTTGAAGTGGAAGATATTGAAGAATTAGTGGAATAAGTCGAGGGAGAGCTAACTAATGAAGATTTAATAGAGTTGGAAGCGCAGCAGCACTTGAAAGAGGAGGAAGAAGAAGAAGAGGAAAGAGTGGAAGAAGTACAAAAGAAGTTCACTGTAAAGGGGGTAGCTGGTGTCTTCTCCAAAGTGAATGCAGCGATGTTAGAACTAGAGAGCATGGACCCGAATGTTGAATGGTTCACGAAAGTGGAACGACAAATGAATGAAATTTTACGATGCTATCGTGAAATTTATGAAGAAAAAAAGAAAATTACAATGCAGACCACACTAACGAGATACTTCTCTAAAGTTCCATCCAGGACCCCTACCCCTACCCTTACAAGTCCTTCCATTTCCTTGCCATCATCTCCCTTACCAGGGCCTTCTACAGCTCCTGATAACCCTGCTGATCTCTCCAACGATGACATTGATGACCCCCCTGCTGCTGAACCACACTTTGAAGGATTTGATGAGTAAAAATGTCAATGTAATCTGAATGTTTATTTTCATATTTCTTTGGTACATCATTTTAATAATTTTTGCTGATTGCATTTTTATGTTCTGTAATACAGTATGTAAGGAGTTATGCCAATAAAACAAAGTTATCACGATGGAGTTTATTTTAGGCCTTTTCTTTACAGTACTATTCAGAATATTAAAAACGATTACCTGTATTTACAGTACACTATGCAAACTAAGTTCAGTACATTAGAGCTTAAAACATTTAAAATATATATTAAAAATGTTATAAATGATGCAAAGGTGACATTAAAACTATCTACAGATGGTTGAAAAACCCACTACCAGTAAAGTATATTATGCCTGAAATACCGGTAAGGGCTGCTCCTCGTTTAGCGACCAATTCGTTTATCAACCGGGTTTCAGGAACGGAACCTGGTCACTAAGTGAGGACTACCTGTATTTGCATTAGTCAAGCAACCTATTTGCCAACTTTCTTGTGAGAGCCTCATGCTCATAAAGATGAAGAAAAGCTTCACTCCTTATGCATCAGAAGAGTTTAAGCCTTTTACCTAGACCAACTCAATCATTTAGGTTATCATAATTGTTCATTACAGTGCTTGACGGAAGAAAAGGCTAAACTATAAATGCTCAGCAAAAGAAGCAAGGAGTCTGGTAGCACTTGAAGACTAACAGATTTATTTACCGCATGACCTTTCGTAGGAGAAAAATCCCACTTCATCAGATGCTTTGAAGATGGGGGAATTTACAGAATGGGATGAAAATAAATGCAAGAGAATGTAAGACATGGGATCAGGTCATACAGTAATAGCAAATCAGAGCAGTTGTTAAAAGTCAAACACTGGGAAACGGCACATAGAAGAGGGTGAAAAATCAAATCACCTGTTGTAATGGGAAAAGAAGCCATAGTCACAATTTAATCCTGCTTTCACAAAATCTAATCTGCATATCAATTCTAATTCATCTGTTTCTCTTTGAAGTCTTGATGTCTCATTGACTTTCTTGAGCAATGGGACTCCTTGCTTCTTTTGCTGAGCTAGACTAATATGGCTGCCCCTTTGGAACTTATAAATGCTCAGAGGATTTCCTCTTGGATTTCTTTGTGTATTCATTTGTTGTACCAATTGGCTAATGTCATTCCACCATCTGGAGTGCTAGTCCATTCAGCTAGAACACATGCAGCATCCATAACTTTTCCTGGCACAGGTTCCTGTTACAGACATTTGCAAAGTGGCAGCTTGGTCATCAGTACACACATTTGCTTCTCCCTATGCTATAGCCCATCAGTTTGGGAACAGTATTAGGTTGTGGCCTACTGTTCTACAATCTGTGGTCAAATAGACTGCAGCCCCACCTCCAAATTGATCCCCTTGTGAGTCACTTAAAATGGAATGAACATGTGTAATCAATTGAAGAAGAAGAAAAAGAAATGTTTACCTACCTTCATATAACTGTTCTGTTGAAATACATTCCCCACGTCCATTTCATGACCTACCTTCCTTCCCTATTGTGGAGGCTACAAGGCAAAAAGAATCTGATGGAGGTTCAAGGTAGTTCCATCCTTCCTATCTTCAAATAGAGATGCACAGCAACATAAGCTAGCTCAAATGCCCTAAGAGGTACCACTGGGGTGAGGAGAAAAAAAAAAAAATTTGACAACCATGCAGTGGGTGCAAATTTATCTGGAGTGGAGTGGGTGTGTACAACACATCTCAAAGTACAACAATTAGTAACCATTTATTAGCCCACATAAGATCATTACTCTAATTCTAACACATGAAAGGACAGCCTAATTGTTGTCCATACCTCTTCTTTTATATAAAGTATTTCCAGGAGACAAGAAAGAAAAAAGATTTAATTCCCAGTCACCTAAGAATCTTCATGATAAAAACTACTAGATTGCTTAATCAGATAGAGGTGAAATGCTTACCTATGCCACCAGTTCAAATCCAGCCCAACTACAAAGGACCCCGTTCTTCAGTGTGTAATACAGAGGTAAACTTTTGTACATTGAAATCAGTGACTAGCCATTTCGGTTCAGTAGTCCATCCTCCTACTGCAGTATCATCCTGGGGGAATTATGTGCCACTGTGCACATGCAGAATTCAAGTCCCCTGCTGGAGAAAAGTCTGCAATTACACCTTTTGCCCACGAGAGGCTGCTCTGGCACTAGAAGAGAGGGCAGCTAGCTCTTGGGCTGAAGCAGCCAGCCATGGATAGGGAAGGGGCAGTGGCTGCTTTGCTCACAGGATCCTGCCTACAGCATGTGGTACACTGAGCAGAGTGAGGGCCAGCGCAGCAGGAAGGATATGTTATCATCAATGTTTTGTGTCCTGTACTGATATCAATGTGTGAATGTGTGTGTGAATCTCTGAAGGTGTGTTCGCTGAGGATTACCCCTGGCTCAGATCTCTAAGTGGGAGCTCAGTTAGCCTGGTGATCCTAAGGCAAGGTATTCTTTTGGTTAGTGCTTTGGGTTACTTTGGGCTCAAATCTCTAGTGAGAACATAGCTCAGTGATTTGGAGCTCAGGCATACCTTGTGTGCAAGAGGTAAACTGAGGCAATACTCACAGTTGAGGAAACCAACATGACCATGGATTCTCGTAGAAAGGAAGGCTTTATTGCAACATAGCACTGTGGCAAACAATCTATAGCAACAGATTTGTTGGCAGCATTGGTGCTTTCAATGCAATGGAACAGCTCAACTAATGGCGGGAGTCATTGTCACTCCCTTCAGCTGCATGAAGTCTGAGCTCCAGGGCACCTGCTTTTATATCCTTATCTGCATTTACACTGATTGGTCCAGGCACCCCTTTTTTGATTTCACCTATTAACTTGATAGGTCCACATATCATTGGACATTTATATTCATCAAGGTGACAGGTTTGACAGAGGCATTACCTTTCTCTCCTTAAAACAGGGATTCCTGTGACAGCCAAAGACTAACATTTATTTATTACATGAGTGTTCATGGGAGAAAATCCCACTTTGGCAGACGCTTTGAAGATGGGAGCACTTAAAGAATGGGCCATACCTAACTAGACTAACATGGCTGTCCCTTTGGAACTTTATCTCCTTGGCACTAGACCGACCCAAAACCTCCTACCTTCCAGGTACTTTTCCATTTTTCATACTTATTATTGCATTTTCACTTATTTCTTGCCAATTTCAGTGAAGCTGAACTTTCACAACCTGTCTTTTGTCATTACCTTCAGTTCAGGCCCACTGTACCTTCCATTCCCTTCGGGCCCTATGTTTTGGATTACTTTGTTAGGCCTTGGGCCAGTGCCTGTGCATTTCTATTTTAACCTTTTACTTTCTCCTACACAGGGCATGGGGGAGGAAGGGATGGACAGAGCATAGGCACATGAGGCTACTAACAGGTCATATTGACTGGGGTTCATAAGAGCTGGTTTGTGGGGAACAGACTGGGTGAGGCATAGGAGTGACTGGATGACAGCATTGAGCTAGGGGCTGAATGGAGCAGGGGTGCATGGATACATGGGGACAAAGGCACATTTTCCTGACTAAATGGAAGAGGCTAGGGATCAGGCAGCATTTGCATGGGGGATGCCTCCCAACTAATAATTCTTTTGTGATTTAAAAAAAAAAACTGTTCCATATTTCTCTTGCCCAACAAACCTCTAGGTTCACTCCTAGGCTGCTTCTCAGAAATTACTCTCCTCTGCTTCAGCTCCTCCATTACTCCTGACTTCCTCATCCATGCCTTTGCACTGTTTTTTAGGGGTGCAGGAAATGTTTGTATATTGTAGTTTAAATTAATTATTACTCAGAGTTCTATATTAATATGCCTACTAAGGAATCTGTTTGTCAAAAAAACCTTTTCTGAATCTATTTTTTGTCTGTTCTTAAAGACACATTTTCTCACAGGTCTTTTGAAATATATTACCAAAATAATTAAAACTGATATGATTGTGTTGTGTTAATTTGACAAATAAAATATGCAGAATTTTGCAGACTTAAAATATTAGATTTTTTAATATTTTGACACAATTCCCCCAGGAGTACCAACAGGGATTGCAGGATTAATGCCAAGCGGGGTGTCTCACTTTCTTTCTCTCAGCCTCACACTTACTTCCATTATAATTGACATTAATTTGCTGACTTAGCCTGGAAACTGTTATACCTTCATACCCTTTGAGCTGGTCCTTCTGGACAGTTGTTGGCAGGACTGTCATGGTTTGTTCTGCACCCGTTCTGTTGATGACTATGAGACCTCAATATCCAGGACAGTTAATTCAGTGCTTTTCATAAGTGCATTCTTGAATTCACTTTAAGACATTATAGATAGGCCAACATTTTAGCCTTCTCATACTCTCTAGTTCTTGTATTTAACATACTTCTATAGTTCCTTTACTGCTCAGTAATTTGATGGCTTATGTTGCTCTTTGGATTGTTCTCTTCCCACCTCATTTAGTTTTGTTTCATTTTGGGTAGTAATAGCCTTTAAGGGAGAAGAAAAATACAGTACTTCTGGTTTCTTACAGCCTTGCTTCATGCTTCTCTTAAGCTACCATGTTCCCTAGTCACGAGTAATGCTCCTTTTAACAAAAAATGTTAACTTGTAAACATCCATATCAAAACCCAATAAATGTAAACGTCTTATAGGTTGGATAATTCTTCATGACTTTTTCAGCTCTCGCCTTTCAAGATAGTCTAATTTATTCCCCGGTCCTGCTCAGTAGAGCCAAATAAAAGTAAGCTATCATATGTCCAGAGACTCTAAATTAGACAGTTTCACATGCTAAAACCTATTTGTACTAAACTGAAGCCAATATAAAGTAGAAAGGCATCTCACTTGGAAAATATATAATGAAGTTTAGTGCTTTTCCTAAAGTGACAAGGATGTTTATTCATTTTACATACAACAGGCAATGAAGTTGATTTTTTTGCAGCTGCTAGAAAATGCATAACAACAAAGCATCGTTCTATGCAATTATTGTTGTTTTGGAGGTTTTTTAATTGTTTTCATTACTAAGGAGACAGGAAGTGCACAAACAGGAAAACAGACAGAAGCCTTTTCATTTGAACAAAATTGTTAAACTGTTCAGGAGACAGGAGTGGGTATTGACATTTGAATGAACATTTTGACCACTGGAAGATAGACCACCCAAGCTATAAAGAGTAACAGCAGGCAAAAGTACCTTTTGATCTAAATATAGTCATAATACACTGTGCTGTCCATAACTGGGTTAAGTAGTGTCATGCATCTGCTCCTAGACCTACAGCATTTAAAAATTTGAGCAATCATCCAAACCAGGAGTGGCCAAACTTATGGAACTCAAGAGCCACACAAGTTGATTATTAAACCTTCGAGAGCCTCACTGAGGCATATAACCACATATTTTTACCTACTCCAAAATTACTGAGCTTAAAATTCATTGCATACTTTAACTTTATCATAAAAAGAAGACAAATATTGATCCTATTAACATCAGATTCTAATAATTACTTAAGGTTACCATGAAAACTAGATGTAGAACGCTGCAGGCTTGTGGCAAGTTTTTTTTAAATCTGAGAAGTAACTTGTCAATGCAGTAGGTAAAAGTGCTCTCAGATGCTGATCTCTAAGTATTGCACAATGTTTTGAATGTCATTGTGGAATACAATGCTTCACAGCAGTAAGTTGTGCCAAAAATTGAAAGTAACCTACATTCAGTTTTAAACTCTTCTCCTTTGTATTTTCATTTCTCAGTATTCCACATCATGTTTAGGACTTGTAAAACACAATTTTATTTTAACAACGAGTACACTGCATTAGCGCCTATGAGAAAATCTAAACATGCTGGGGCTTCTCCAACCATGCTGCGCTTCCCTCCCCCACCCCTGTTGCCACTTCCCTGCAGTCTCTTACCACGCTGCTCCCTCTATGCTCTCCCCGACCATGCCACACCTCTGCCCACCTCAACCCTGACCATGCTGCCCTTCCCTGGCGGCTCTGACCACGCTGCCCCTTCCTTGCCAGCTGGACCATGCTGCCTTTCCCTGAAGGCAGTGACCATCCCCTGCTTCAGGTTGCTTTTCCCTGCCGGCTCTCACCCTGCTGCCCCTTCCCTGCAGTCCCTGACCACGCTGCTTTTCCCTGCCAGCTCTCACCAAGCTGCCTTTCCCTCTCTGCAGTGACCATCCCCCGCTTCCCTGCCAGCTCTTAACATGCTGCTACCTCTTTGCAATCCCCAACCATTGCACAGTTCTCACCCCTGTCTCCCACCATGGCGCCCTTCCCTGCTGTGCTCTTCCAGGAGCTGCAATTTTTCTTGGAAGAGCCGCAGTTTGGTCACGCCTGATCCAAACTTTTAACTTTGCTCAAGAGGATTCCCTATTCAACATTGCATCTCCAACAGCCAGTGTATCAGTCTACAAAGGGAGTGTCCAAGCTTGCTCCTCTTAACAAAACAAGCGCACATACATCTGGACATACATATACAACCATAGGTACTGTGGAAGATTTTGTTTTGTTAATGGGCATTTGACTAAAACATAAAAAACTGACTAAAAACATTGCAAGAGAATACATGTTATACTGAAGCAATTTTTTTAAATCTTGTTTTCTAAAATATCCAAAGATCTAGTTAGATGCACAGACTTCATTTAAATTAATAGTTGCATGCACTGACTGTACAGTACTTTAAAAGCTGGATTGTTTAGACACAGTTTCAAATCTGCAGGTAATGACTGCAGATCCAGCCAAATGGAAGTCCAAATTGTTACCTTTGGTAAATGGGAAAAATAAAAATCATGGAATTTTTGACAGGAAGTAGAGAGGGAAATGTTCTGTGTCTAGCTTCATTCTGAAAAGCAGTAGTGTAGTAGGAATCAGGTTGAAACTGTAGTCTGCTAGTTTAATTAGATGCATCCATCTTAGTTCCGACTCTGGTTTAAACAAATATAAAATACAAAAGTTAAATCACGTAATTTATAGTAAAACTGTTTGAGAGAATAAAATGCTGATTAATGCTGAAGATGCTATTCTACTGTGTGATGGGAACTTTGTTAGACTTTTTTTTAAAATAAGTTCATCCTGTTGCTAAAGATTGCACTAAATCTTAAATGTATTTTGAGATGTTTATAAACAGGAATCTAGACAATACAGAATATCTATATTACACTGACTGTCATGGTGAACACACTCCATAGATATTAAGCACTAAAACTTTATTTTTCTAGGGAAACCCCAAAAGGAGCTCATTATCTTGCCAAAAGTCTGGATGATGCTTTAGTTCTTCTGGACTCTCCAGAGTTAAAAAGTAAGACAGACATGGTTTGGATAGTCGGAGGCAGCTGCGTTTATAAGGTACAGTTGGACACTATTTTAATATTCTTAAAATGGTATTATGGAATTCTGATGGGAACAGCTAGATGTATGGGTGTGATAACTGCTGAACCAGTAGAATGCAGTTGTATGTATTGATCACATAATTATGATAGGACTAATGCCAGGGATGCTCAAACCCATACTGGCTGGCTCCAACTGGACAGGCACAAACTCGCAATAAACTCTCTCTAAGAGTTGCTCAGAACCATGTGACTATAGCCACTATTTCTTGAATCCTTTTAGTAAAAAGTGTTAGAACCATCTTCAGTGATTGGGGCCTCTTCTTCAAAGACTTCCCTCCTATCTTATCAGTCATATTCCAAAGCCAGTATTTCCAATCAGGACATGTGCCAAACTTAGTATTTCCAATCAGTCATCCTATATTTCAAGATATTCCCACGACTGCTAAGCATGCACATATTATACAAATGGAAAATCAGATATACATTCTTAGTTAAGCTAATTTAACCTTTACATGTACTTACCTAAGCTTACGGCTGGTGTAAGGAATGACCCTGCCATTGCAGCTCCTGGACACTAGAAGGTACTGTGGCGTTGTATGGAAGCAAAAGGGAATCAGAGGAGCAAGCAAGCAGAAGGGGGAGAAGCAGCAACAAGTAGACGTAGTGCAGACAAAAGAGAGGGGAATGTAGTATTGACCCTAAACTGTACATTCCCACAAACCACTCAGTCTCCCCCTCACCCACACAGCAGTTCCAGCTGCCCCCTGACACCATTGCTGTCCCCACAAAAGCTCCTTCTTAACTATCCTGGCTTTCCCTAGACACATGATTGTGCCCCACACACACCCATCATCTGCTTTTCATCAAAGCTCTCTAACCACCCTCAGTGCACAGCCCTGTAAACCTAGCTATTCCACAACCATTGAGCTTCACATCATGTTCTCTCACCATCCTTTTTGAAAACCTAGCTTTCCTATAACTATCATACAGACCTCCCTTAACAGCAGGGCTGTCCCTCGGGGAGTGTGGGGCCCAGGGCAAATTGCCCTCTTTGGGGCCTCCACTCACCCCCCCCCCCCCCCCCCCCACTGCAGGGGGGGGCCCGCCGGCCCAGGGGGGGGGCAGGCCCCTGCACCAGTGAGCCAGCCAAAATCAGTGGGCCGGTTCACCAGTGCTGATCCACCCGGCCACACACACTGCTCTCAGCTCTGTGCCAGACCTGCCTGGGCTAGGGAGAGGTGGGGTGACCCCTGGCCAGGCCTGTCTGCTGCCTCTGAGCCTTGCCCCTGGGGTAGGGGAAGGGGACCCCAGGCAGACCTGCCCACTCACCTGGAGGGCAGGACTTTGACCCCAGGCCAGACCTGACCACCAGCCCACTGGCCTGGCCTGGCCAGACCTTCCTGCCGTCTGGGCTACCGGGAGGTGACTGCTGGTCTTGCTGCCTGGGCTTGGTGAGGAGGGGCACAAATTCTGGCTCCCGCCTACCCTCCAGCCTCACCACGGGGCCTGGGCAGGCGGGGTGGTCAGTCCTTGCTCTGGCCTGCCTGCCATCCTGGGGTACGGGTGGTGGTGGGGCTTCCCGGGCTGCCCATCCTCCTCTCACCTGGCCACCAGCATGACCCGGGGCCCAGGGGGGCATGATCCTTGATCTACCTGCCCCCCACTAGCCCAATGTGACTTGGGGCCAGGGAGAGTCCTGGATCCCCACCCCCTCCAGCCTGGCCACTGGCCTGATCCCTGGCCACCTGCCCCACATTGGCCTGGTGAGATCTAGGACTCATGAGAAGTCCTGGATTCGCAGGGCCCCCAGCCCCCTGCCCCTGACCTGGCTGCAGACCTGACCCAGGGCCCCAGGTGGGGGGCAGATCCCCAGCCAACTCCCCCCTTGGCTCAGGCACCCACCAGACCCTCCCTCCCAGTACTCACCTCGCTGTGTGTTACCTGGGCTGGTGCTGCCAGTATCTGCTGGAGGAGGAAAGGGTGAAACCTCCCTCTCCCCTCTAGCTAATCCCTCAGCTGTACATACTCCAGGGGGGAGGGATGGCAGGCAGCCCAGCTATTCACTGACAGAGCAGGCTCTGAGTGAGCCTGTGTCTGCTGGCGAAAAACATTCGGGGCTTGCCATGGAAGATGCGGACCTCATGCCAGCCCCAGGCATAGGGGGGGCAGCAGTGGAAGCTCCGCAGGGCCCCCCAAAGCCTGGGGTCCTGGGACTGGGGGTTCCTGCCCCCTGTGCCCAGCACTGATGATGCCCTTGATGATTTAGGAAATGTGGGAAAGGATCCAGTAACTGACCTGGAGTGCAGGTCTCAGGTGCACTTTCAACAACTTTGTTTTGGTGCGGTGGGCTGCCTGCTTGAGCCCTGGCCTGAACTGGTAGTTGGGGCATCCTGCCTCTGTTGTTTCTGCTACTCTTCCTGAAATAATCCTGCCTGGGTTGAAATGGCTAGGATCTCTGACTGGGCTGGGGCTTAAAATGCTTCCTTTGTGTGGGGTCTCAAGGATTTCAGAGCTGTGCTGTGTAGACTCCTTCAGGCTGTGGAGAGAGCACTTCTTTTCCCTTTTAGCAATTAGAAGGGGTAGAACTTGAATGTTTCCATACAATCCTTTAACCAGACCAGTGGTTCCCAACCTTTGTCAGGCTGGGGACCCCTTGCTAACAACAACAACAACAAAACAACAACAACAACAACAAAATCTCTGCCCCTCACCTCTGCCCCCCAGCTGATTATGTAATCTGGGCTGCGCAGGCAGACTCTGACCTGCACCACCCTGGCGGCACCACTGGGATGGCCGGTGAGCAGAGCTGCTGCCACCATGGCCCTCGCCGCTGGGGAGCCGAGCCGTCGCAGCTATGGCCCCCTGCCCTTGCCCCTGCCAGGTAGCTGCTGCGACCCCATCCCCCTTCCAGGATCCGGCCCTGGGAAGGGAAAGACAGCCCTGGCAGGGAGCATCGGGGCTGTACCTGGATTCCAGCCCCAGTAGGGAGAGGCTCTGTGAACCCCCTGCAACATGGTCACGGACCCTTGGGGTCCCCAGACCACAGGTTGGGAACCACTGAACCAGATGATGTGAAAGATGACACCTCTCCCTCAAGAGGGGTTTCAGGGACAGGATGATTGGGTAGGGATGGCCTTGCTTTGACCAGATGACCTCCTGAGGTCATTCCAAACCTAATCTATGATTTTAAGAAAGCTTCCTGGTAAGAATCATGATATCCTTCCCTTTCCTAGCAGTTAGGATTAACGGGGAGCTGGGCTTCCCTCAAGGTCTTTGCCCCAGGACTTCTGATAGTAGATTGTCTGCTAATTTTTTTTCTATACTCAGAATTTTATCACTTATCATCAATTCTAGAGCAATGCTTTGCCAGCTGCAGTGTGTACTTCACTAAAAGATAATTTACTTGAATTCCCTTGCTATAACTAATTAAAATACATTTATATCTTTTTCTGGTAAGGGATAATAATGTGTCATTAAGTTCTTATTTAGTCATAAGTTCATTTGATAGTTGAGAGATGCATTTAGAACTATTTTCATCTTTTACATCATCATCACTAATTCACAGTCTTGAAATCATTTAGTTAAGGTGTTTTCCCCTGAAAGGTGCTTACCTAGTTTTGTGCCCAAGTGTCTTGAACAGCTAGTAAAGGAAATTGTAGACATAGTTGTTATCCTTCATTACCCAACATCTGAGCTATCTGCTTCCATTTTTAGTGGAGTTATCCTTTCTTGGTGATGAATTCTCTTCAGATTTGGCATCATTAAAAAATGAGAATAAGACAGTAGGCCTGGCTTCTACCTTTAGTTCAGCGGCTGAGGCAACCTAATTAGAAATGATTTCTTCTTGCACATTAAGGGACTCAAAATGTGTATTTTAATGTTTCCTGTTAGTTAATTCTGGACTGTAGTCTTCTAACCTAGTTAACTTTTTATCTTGTGCACTGGTTTTGGGGGGGTTGGGGAACATTTTTTTTTTTACTGCTTTGTAAACAGCAATGCCATTTGGAGTCACAGCACACATACACCATTGTTTAGAAAATCGATCAAGTGCAAGGTTGATACAATAAGCAGACTTGATCAAAAGTGGCTTCATAGCATCTTGGTTGTACTGATAAGCATAAGAGAATTTGATTTCACATTTTTGAACTGTTTCCACTATTAAGTATGTAATCAAGACATTTTGTGGAAGAGTGTAACTTAGTGGGAAAACTCTGACAGTTTTGCACAGAACTGTGTATTTAAATTAGAATTATAATATTAATTAGAAAGGTTTGAAAAGCGCAGGTAATATTTTTAGAGCTTACATGAGACATATACTGTACTTGAGTGATAATGATTTTGAGAAGATTACTGTGTAGAAATGTGTAGGTAGCAAATTATCTGTGGATACTAAATGCCTGCTAGTTGAAAATGAATCATTTTATCCACTGATAGTATTTATCTGCTTTTTAAAGCTTTGTGTGATTTTTAGTAAAGGCTTCATCTTTTTTTCTGCCTCTTGGTGTATGGACACTTAGGTTAGATTATTGACTACAATTGTTTCTGTTCTCTGAATGAGTGTGTAGGCAAGGGAGAGAAAGAGTTAGGAGATGTCTCATGACCAAAGTGGCTTAAAAAACATAAACACTAAAGAAAATATTGTCCAGAGTACTCTGGCTGGCCCCCTCTTTCGTACCATGGAGCCTTAAAGCAGCAAGATTTCTCACATTCCTATAGCCACTAGCTCAGCAGTGTACAAAAACAACCAGGAAGAATCTGCTCATGATCCAAACATTTTTGACTTTGACAAGGAATCACACTGCAGGGGAAACTCACCATAAATGAGTTTTACAGCCAAATTCATCCAGATTAGTGGGAACTTCATCGTTCTACTTATTGATTACATGTTATGCTTCCTCACATCCACTATGTGGCCATTAGCTTCAGAATTATTGTTCAGCAAGCTCAAGGATCTCTGGGATATTAGTGATAAATATCCTGTTTGATAACTGGGCTTTAAATCTGGGGTAAGCGTCATCTAATGACACTTTCCAAGCCTAATTTCCTAAAACACTGAAGAGACTGGTGCAGAATCTGGATAGTTTTGGTAACCTTTGTTATCTTGAACATGGAATGAGAGCACTGGTTTCCATTTTAATCCTTCCTCTCTGGCATAAGCGGTGTCATACTTTCTAAGGTTTCCTGAGAAATCTGTTTGTGTATCTGATGCCATGGATGGCAAGAAGCTGAGAGGTGTGTTTGGGTTTTTATTTTATTGGGGGTTTTTTTCCCTCTCTGAATAGGGGTTATGGTCTTTAGAATACAATTGGACATCCAGCAGGCTCCAAAATTTAAGCCTAATGTCCCCAGAACTTTGTCTTCTCTCACTCTGGCTAGCCAGATGGGAGAGAGAAACCCATCTTCTGGGTTGGATGAGGAGTTTTCCAAGAAGCTTAAGTTACCTTTACCCAACAGAATATTACAATTGTAGGTTGACTATATCAAGCCTAATTTAATTCCAGTGAGAAATCACCTATGATTAAGACATTTTAATGCAAGGTGTATATTATTTTGTTTAGGGAAAGGAATGAAGCAGCTGGGAAAAATACCGGAAAAACACTTCAGAGGTGTATTGGCTAATGTGTATATTGGTGTTTCTGCACATGGATTTCACTATACACCAGTGCACTTTTAATGATGATCTGTCCCAAATACACACTTCTCAGCAAACAGCTTCTTCAATGTTATCTTCTTCCCATTAATCCCAAATTAACTAGCTGCTGATAGTTAATCTGAAGATTCCCGATTTGTTATCTTCCTTTGTGGAAAGTGCTTGTTGTTGAAATTAAAACACAGCACAGGGTAGACTGGAGTCACCTATTCTTAGTTTCAGCATGACATGTAAAGGAGCAGAATGGTTCAAGTTAAATTCCTTAAAAGTTAAAGCTACTTCTCGAATGGCTTCCACACATGCTAAACTGAAAAGCTTTACTTGAAGAGTGGATAATTATTTTTAAAATGAGAACACTAGCACTCTTGTTTTCTTTTGTTGAAGACAAGAGCAGCAGTTTGATTGTATTTCAATTTTTATAAAAGCTCGAAATGGTAAATTGTACTGTAAAAGTTTGAATGTGATTCACACAATAATAAATGTAGAAATAAGTATATTTTATATTCACATTAGCTAATGCCCAGGACAAAGAGTCCAGAATATACCCTATTCCTGTTTATGTAAATCTGTGTAGTACCACTAATTGTCCCCTCTCGCATATATTTCCTTATTTTAAATAACAGTATTTGACATTGCTCATGGAGCAGCTTCCTTTCTCAACCTTATGACTGAAGACTGATTCACTACATTTAATTACAAACAGTACTGTGTATGGCACTGGGTCTCAGTTTTTGCTGTGCTAGTTCCCTCCATTCTTCCATTCACAAACCCCTCCAGCTTAGTAGTGTGGAACAGGTAGATCTGTGGCTCTTTCAGCCAGGAAGATCCTAGTGTTCTCTGAGTTTAAAGAAGCAATTCAGAATTTTGCCACATAAAGTCTAATTTCAATATGCAGAACTATCTATGAATGTACACTGACTGTTTCGTATTGGTGGTCTTACCTTTATTAAATTCACAACTTTTGCAGACCTATATCTTTTCAGTACTGCTGGAATCTGCTTTGGGTCCAAAGTTTCAAGGTGGAGTGTATAATGTGCCCAAATGACTTGAGGTACAGGAGATTGGATTCTAGGGGCCTGATCACTGTGCCTGATTTATAATAGGAAAAAACATCTTTCATCTTCAAAGTATCTGACAAAGTGGGATTTTCTCCCATAAAAGCTCATGTGATAAATAAATTTGTTAGTCTTTAAGTGCCACAGGCCTCCTTGCTTGTTTTAATAGAAAACAGTCAGTGCAAATACCAATGCACTGTGCCAATCTAACTCAGCTGTTAGAGAGATCAGAAGCTTTCTAGTAATCTATTACATTTGCTCCCCCCACCCCAGTACATCTTGTCTGTGGGCTACAAAAAACAGGAAGTCTTCACATATGGATCCTTCCTACTCACACTGGGCAAATGAGAAAGTTGGTCTGCAGACATCTGTGGTTTCATTCATTTATATTGAGAAATGATGGTATGCTCACCTGAACTCCTACGAACAGCTGTTGTGAATACTGGCATCAGTGTCCTGAATTTGTCACTTGATTGCATCACTGAAGGGGAATTGCTTTGACTTGACTGACAGCTGCAGATCCCAATATGTTAATTACATTGAGATGCACTGTGCGGTCAATGTTCCCGTATTGATGGAGCATGGCAGTTTTTACTATTTATAGTGCCAAACATGATAGATAGAGGACTTCATATTTTATAAAACAGCCACTTACTAAAATAGTAGTGTGCTTTTGTGAACCCATAAGCTTTCAGTTGAGGAATTTCAGTGGATTTCTTTCATGAAAATAGATGATTTGATCTCCTCAAGGCTTCCTTTTTCCAATAGCTTGGAGATCAGCAACAGAGGCTCAGTGAGCCACATGTGGCTCCCTGAGCATCCCCTTCTGGCTCCCTGGCAATCTCCTCAAGGGAGCCAGGTGTGCTCCAGGGATTCCCAGCTGGCCCCAACATAGGGGGATGAATAAGGGGGCTCCCAACTGGCACAGACCACCCCACTTTCAGGGCACCAGGGTTGCCCCCACCCTTCCACCACAACTGCATGAGCCAGAAGCAGCCCAGCTGTACCACAGTCCCTAGTGCTAGTGGGGGGTGTGCAGGCAGCAGGCACTCCCTCCATCCCTCTCTCTGCAGGCAGGGCAGAGCAGCGCTGCCCTGCCTACCCACAGCCAGAATCCCTCCCAAGAATGGCCAGTGGAGAGCTGCAGCTTGTAGAGGCAGAGCCCTGGAATAGCTCCTCTGTGGAGTTCAGGCCGCTTCAACCGGGCCACCTCAGTCCTAAACAGAAGCCACCTCGCCCCTAGAATCTGATTGGGCCTTTTCAGCCCTGGGGTGGCCAGGTTGAAGCAGCCTGAACTCTGCAGAGGAGCCATTCCAGGACCCTGCCTCTGCAAGCTGCAGCTTTCCTCCAGCCACTCTTGGGAGGGACTCCAGCTCAGGATAGGTGGGACAATGCTTCTCCACCCGCCAATAGAGGGAGCACACGCTATCCGCACACCCCCTGCCAGTGCTAGGAGGCCACAGCCCAGCTGCTGGGCCAGCTTGGGCTCATGTGGTTGTGGTGGGAGGGCGGGGGAAATGGTTCTTCTGCTCTGTTGGGTTGCTGACCCCAGTAAGAGCTGTATGCACAATGCTGAATCCTTTGTCCACTAATATAGCACACCTCTGAAACTTGTCAGCTATTGTGATACATTCTGATGTGTGCTCTGGTGTGTGCTCTGGTATGTGTTCAGGGATCGATTACTGCATTAGCCTACAGGGCCTGTGCCCAGGGGCCCCCCACACCCGGAGACCCTCCACCCTGCTGACACTGGGGGTGGGAACATCAGGGCTGCCTTGAACTGGAGGCCTGGTCTCCACACTCTTGCCCCACCCCTGGGCCTGCTGGTCTGTCCTGGGGGTGGGATGGGCCAGCTCAGAGGCCAGGCTCCATGGTACTGCCCCATCCCTCAGGGCAGAACGGCTGGCATGCATGGTCTCTGACGTGGCCTTGGAGGGCATCACCAGAAGCTGTACTATGGAGCTGGCGGGGCTGGGGCCCTGGGCCCCAAGTCCCCTTAATCCTCATCCGTATGTGTCCAATGGAGAAGAAAGTCAAGTTGCAGGCAGCATGTACAATGGTAGAAAAGTGAGGAAGAGAGAAAAAGAGGGTGATTGTGACCAATCTGCTACATGGAACATCATCATCTTGGAAGGCAGCTGCAGGCAGATTGAAATGCCGGATACCTGGTTGCAGCAAACTAACCAATGCTGAGGAAAAAATGCTGTACCATACTGGAAGAATGGCAGTTTCCAGAACTGCTGAATTTGCAGAGTTCACATAGATTTGATTGAACAGAACACAGCAATCCACACTTATGGTGTTGTTTCGGGCTCCCTTCCAATCCAGGAAGGCGCTACTGCATCAGCTTGTGCTGTCTTATTGCGGAGGTTCTCATCTATCATGAATGGTAAAAATTTCTGCTTTTTTGTTTTTTGAATAACGTTTTTTAAATAGAGGGAAAGGTAGGGTGACTGTGAAATTTATTCATGTCCCTGTATGGATTTGCCAGATACTTACTGATAACCTCTGGTTTATCAGCCAACAGTGGGTCTCTCAATTTGCTTAAAAAATCATTTATTAACCAATAGACCTAAATGCTAAATGGTAGGTGCTGGTCAATCAGTGATCTTTTAAGCAAATTTTGAGACCCACTGACAATTGATAACCAGAGGTTATTTGGTCTAGAAGGTAAAATTGTTAACCTGAGTCTTCGTGGGTGGAGCAGTGTCACAATGATCTTGTTGTATGTGCTTGTGTGACAACAGAAGAAAGGAATGTTTTTCTTACAGAAGAAATTGATCCATTAGGAAGTGTACACACAGCAGAATACTTACAAGAAATAGCAGTAAAAGCTATAATAAACTGGAAAAATAATTCAAATATGTAGTATGCAGCTTGGTCACAGACAATGCAAATGTGTCTATGATGAGAAGAGAGTGACAAGAGTCCCAAGCTAATAACATGAAGTTTCAATGCTCATTTGATGCACCTCCTAGCCAAAGACTTCAGTGTTCCAGAAATAAAGGCTAATGTTGCTGAAATTGCAAAATACCTCCATAACAGCCACTGTGCAGCAGCTTCTCTGAAAAAAGTGGGAGAAACCAAGCTCTCATACAAGAGGTGAGAGAAGCCAGTAGTGGACTGTTTTGAGCACTGCTTCAAGAACTGGCCTAATCTGATGACAGTTTGTGAACAAAATCATGAAAAAATGGATGGCACTGTCACAGCCAAAGTTCTCAAAACTGAGCTAAAGAGAAATGTTGAACACATGCTGAGTACCTGGAAGCCTGTCTCTGTGGCCTTGAACCAACACACAGGGAAATAGCTGTTTTATTGTTGATGCTGTTGGAATTCATCAGGCACTGAATGAGATCTTAAAAAGATAAAATATACAATGACAGAGTTAAATTGCAAGCATTAAAAAACAAACAGGACAAGCATTATCTGTAGCTCACTTTTTTGCAAATATTCTCAATGCTTGGTATGAGGGTCAAACCTTAACTGCTGAAGAAGAGGAGTTGGCTATGACATGGGCATCCAGCAATCATCCCTCCATAATGCCAGCTATAATAAACTTCAGAGCTAAGTGTGAACTATTCCAAAAATATATGTTCGCTGATGATTTTTAAAGAAAGTCAAGCCAGCGAACTGGTGAATGTCACTTAAACACCTGGATTCAGAGACCGTTAAAATTATTATCTCACTTTTAAACAGCAGTAGCTTCTTCTGCTGGTGTAGAAAGAATACTTCCTCTTTTTTAGTAATTCATTCTAAATTGAGAAATTGTTTGGGACCTGAAAAAGCAGGAGAGCTTGTTTTTCTTTTCAGATTATCAACAAACAGGAAAATGAAGGTGAAGATGACAGCTGCAGAAGCCAATATTTTAAGTTTCTCATGTTGATCTGATTAACAGTTGATTTAATTCTTGGTTTTTTTAATATACTTCATTAACTTCTTTAGTTAACAGTTTTAATATAAACATACCTGATTTTAAATTTAAATTCAAAAATTCATATATTTGTTTTGTCAAAATGTTACATTTGCTGTTGAAGAATAAATCCAGACTACATAACATTAAATCCTTTTAGTTAACTAAAACAACAAATAAATAGCTGTCTGGTGGTGGTCTCCTAATTGCAAAAAATCCTCCAAATATTAATGATTAACCTGTTGAACTGGAGATAGTTCACCTCCCAAAGGCTACATAAATACCTACTTTAATTACCTTTTGGTAAATGAAATAATCAAACAATCATTCATTTTCTGATATAGCTGTAAAACTAATCTGAAAAGTTTTCAGAATAAATTACTGTTTAAAATGTATAGTGTGTACCTTCTAAAAAAGGAAACCTATGTCTGTCTGTTTCTCTCAGTTGTGAAGAATATTTGTTAAGGTTATAACAGCCAGCAAGAATGCCATTTTATGTAGAAAACCATAATTAAATCAAGTGTGCCTGACTAGTGATTAAAATCAAATCCACCCTGGCTCCAGCTAACGCATTTTATCAACCTCAGTCAAATCTATGATTTAGAGCTGGTTAAAAGATTAATACTGTAATTAGATTAGGTAATATCTAAACCACAGCCTCGGAACAAGTAAAATTTTCTTCTTAGAATTCTATTCTTTTGTTGTGATTAACCTTTTCCTTCAGCTCAAACAGAGATGATATAATTGTGACGCTTCTGAGTAGTAGCAAGGGTCATGAGGCAGTTCACTCCTGCCTGGCCTTAGTATGAAGAACCTTTTGTGTGCCTGCTGCAGATCAGCTGCTGAACTCAACCAGCTTGAGGAAACACAAGCACTCCCCTTTATGTCTACACAAGACTGACCTTCTCTGCATTTTAGCAATACGCACACTTAAACCTTCAAGCTCACAGATCATCTCCCTGGACTGTCTGTTGTGGGGGAGTGGGTGTAGGGGGCACGATCCCCACACTACAGGAAGGAGTCCCAATTGAGAGGCAGTAGACCAAACCACAACTTTTTGAGTTAGCTACTTTCTATGTGACTTTTACTGAGATAAATAAAATTACAAAAAAGAAAGAAGAGGAAAAAAAGTTAAATAAGAGGTTAATATTATTTAATTACTAATATTCCTATGACAAAAATTAAACTTGCAATTCCTATTAAATTACAGTTATTACATTTTATACAAACTGTGGTTTTAGAACTCTATTTCTTTAAGGCATTTAAAGATCATCTAAGTACAAATTAATTGCCCAATAAACAGAAAATAGAGCACAAATATCACTGTAACATTTATCCCCATTCTTGTGTCTAACCCTGAATCAAACCCCCCAGTTCCAATCCTGATTGATATAATTTAACAGAGTGGGGTTTATGAGAGACAGAGAGAGAACACACAGTCTGTAGGCAAAAAGAGTTTTGCTATTTACCACATACACACACTGAAACATCACACCAAAACATCATACACAGCCCAGGACAGCATGGACACCTTGCCTCTCCCCCTGGCTCTCCAGACACCATGGATCACTGCCCAGTGAGGCTAGCCATGGGCTGTTTGCGGCTAGGGGTTAAAAGGGTCAGCTGGGGTACCTGGCAGGGAACACAAGTGGATTTATTCTTTCATCACACTCTTTTACACTGCGGTTTCCCAATTTGATTGTAGAACACCCGCTTGATACTGATCTGTGAGGTTAATAGGTTCAGAGCAGTAATAATACACATACACATTCTCAAAAGGCATTTCCCAATTTAAATCCCAAATTTGACCAGAGTATATTTACCACATCTGTATGTTATCTCCGGAGTGACAGACAGCAGACCTGCTTTTTAAGAGAAAGATAGCAAGATGTGATAAAACAGCCTGGTGTTAAAACGGCTCGACCAACAGGCAGCCTCGTGGCTCTTACCTGCGACCCTCAAATCCAGAGCCCACCGGTCTGGTGCCTACCGACTGCGTGCTCCTCTTGCACTTGACTGGCCCAGTGTTAAACAGCTTGGCTAACAGGTAGCCTTGTGGCTCTTGCCTGCAGCCTTAAAATCCAGAGCCCACCGTGACCAGCTGCAGCAGTTGGACACCCCCTGTCACCCCCTTCAGAGCGCCTGAGGGCTACTGCCCACCTCCCACTCCAGGGTAAACAGGTGAAAATTAAAGACTTAATAAAAGAATTCAAAAAGAAAAAGAAAAATCTGCCAAAAAGAAAGAAAAAAAAAAACTGCAGACTCCCTTGGTGATCAGTCAAGGGGTTTAACACTCTTCCTTGTGAAGAGTGGGGAGATGCTGAGGGGGTGGCCAGATCCCCTGGCAACACGACAGGCTGCTGACCTATCGCTTCTCCAACGTGCCTAGACCAGAGCCCCGGCTTTATGTCTTGGAGCCCCAAAAATTAGCATATCGCTTGTTGGCATGGAAACTTACTGACACTGGTCTGGTCAGTAGAGGAACTCATAAATCTTTCAGCTGTAACTCATAAGTTTTTGCAGCTGTAACCTATAGTTTGTTTTAGCACTTCCTTCAGGTCGGTCCCCCTCGGATTGACAATAACCCTTCTTGAAGGCCATCAGTCTCTGCTGTCAAGAGATAACATCACCTAATTGTTTCTTTTCTTCAATTAGAGGCCCAACAGGCCACATTTCCTCCAAGGTGGAAGTTTGGCCATAGCAAAAAGGAAAACAAGGAAGGGTGGAAAATTCCACCTCTCACACTGTCCAGCCCCTCTTCCACTGGACACTGATAATATTCACAGATTCATTGTTTCCAATAAAGTAGTACGTACCAGCTTAGCAGTTACAAATCCAGTCATTGCTCTGTTTAGCACACAGCACTTAGATGTTTTATACTGAAAACAAGAGACAGTTTATTTAAAAGTATAGTCAAGTGGAAATATGAACAAATGATTACATTATTTTTATTTCAGAACAAGCATTCTAGAGCTAAGATCTAATTAAAAGATACTCTCCAGTCTAATATCACAGAAACTAAAAATCTACAATGCTCCAAAAATATAAAAAATCCTAACATAAAACAGCTTTTAAGGAAGCAGTCTTCTGTGAGTGAAAGGTCTTGTGGTGGGATTTACATCACCAATTTGTGAAAAGTTCAAAACGAATATCCTATAAAAATAAGATGATAAAAATCCCTAGCAACAGAATCATTCACCCAGCAACAACACTAAGAAACACTGAATATATGACTAATACAGGCCTTGACAAAGGTGTCATACATCTAGCCACTAGCCCAAAACCTGGGCACCTAGATATGTACCACATTAAAAGGGCACCCCACCACCACAGCCACTTGTGTGGTAGAGTGGGACAAAGAGCGTCCCCCCATCCCCTTCCCTGGGGCTGAAAAACCACCACTGCTGTGGACATTGGTGACAGGGGCAGCCTATGGTGCAGAAGCTCTGCCAACCCGGGCACTTGCAGCGGCAGTCTAGGGCAGGCAAAGAAGCCTCCCACTTTCAAAAAAAAAAAAAAAAAAGCTGTGCACCATTGAAGGCACCGGTAGCTTTTCTGAGGGCACCTGCGTGGCCTTTTGCCCCCTACGGTATCACGGCACAGGTAGGCACTGGAATATAATTCCTGGGTGCTATGCGAGTCCTAGACTAATGTCCTCACTTGTCTTGCAAGCCTACTTTCAGTATTACAGTATAGGTCAAACAGCTTATCTCCAGAAGTTTTTACCTTGATAAAGAGAACTTACTTTCGAGCCCCTTACGATTAAATATGGAAAATATAAGCTATTTAATTTTATGTAGTGTCTGCTCTCACAAAACCAGTCACAAACCATTTCTACTCTAGCCTATAATAACTTTATTTATTTGATTACATTATGGAGAATGAACTAATAATTTGGCAACTGAATCATTAAATTTATAGAATCATAGCACAGGAGGAGACTTCAAGAGGTCATGTCTTCCAGTCCCCTGCTTAGAGCAGGACCAAATATTATGTAGACCATCCCTGCCAGGGGTTTTTGTATCCTGCTCTTCAAAGTTGCAAATAATGGAGATTCCACAACCTCCCCAGTTATTCCAGTGCTTAACATTTCTCATTTTGTATATGTACAACTGATAAGTTCTCCATTTGAGAAGAAACAAAGAGTCTGTCTTTATTAAATTTCATCCTGTTTATTTCAGACCATTTCTTCCATTTGTCCAGATCCATTTAAGTTTTAAATTTTAATTCTATTTAATTCCAAAGCACTTGCACCACTTCCAGGTTGGGTATCGTCTACAAACTATGTAAGTGTACTCTTCATGCCGTTACCTAGATCACTGATGAAGATAGAAAGCAGAATCTGACCCAAAACTGAACCCTATGAGATCTCACTTGATATTCTCTGCCGCTTACTTGGGAACCACTGATAACTAGCCTCTGGGAACAGTTTTTCAAACAGTTACACAGCCACCTTATAGTAGTTCTAGGTTGTATTTCACTTGTTTATTTATGAGATGGTCATGCAGGACAGTATCAAAAGCCTTGCTAAAGCAAAAAATTCACCACATCCACTACTTCCTAGCCTGGCTTTCTGAGAGTGGGAAATGTAGGCCACAGTTTCTGGAAATCCACAGCAGGACCTGGGTAGAGGTGTCCATGGTCAGGTTCTCTGTGTGGATACAGGTACAGGTGGAGGAGAAAGGAAATGGCAATGCAGTCCTTCCTCACTATATGGACTATGATGTTATGATTCCCTTGTACAATTTTCCTCTCAAACTGCCATTGGTCACTTAATCTTTGGTTTTTAAGGCCTTCTCTCCAAGGCCAACCCTTCCCCCTTGTTAATTACACAGGTGGTCAGGATGATCATGGCTAATTCAGGGGCAAAGGCTCAAACAATCCCCAGACAATCCCAGCTGACCTTGTAACTTTAAATAACCCTTTTAAAGAAAGCTGTTGGTTTGACATGATTTGTTCTTGACAAATCTGTGATGACTGTTATTTATCACTTATTATAGTCTAGCCAATTTCAAATTGATTGCTTAATTATTTGCACTAATATCTTTCCAAGTACTGAAGGTAAGATGACTGCTCTGTAATTCTCAGAGTTGGCCTTATTTCCCTAATCCTCTGCAATCTCTCTTGCCTTCCATGGGTTTTTGAAGATAGCCCAAGCATCTCCTCAGTCATCTCCTTTAGTACATTCTAGCCTGTTATTTCATCAGACCCTATTGACATAAAGACATGCCTAAGTAATTTTTGACTTGTTCTTTCCCTGTTTTAGCCTCATTTTAATGGGCATTCACTATATTAGACATCTACTCTCTACCAAATGAGTCAGTGAAAATGGAAGCAAAAATATCATTTAGCACTTCTTCCATTTCCTCATTTTCTGTTATTGTCCACCCACTGTCCCCCCTCCTTCCCATTAACAGGCTTACCTTGAGCTTGGTCTTCCCCTTGCCTCAAATATATTCAGAGGCATATCTGATAGGAAGGTGTGTAGCTTTTTTTAAATTGGGCTGTGAATAATGGAAAATGAAAGTTTTAGTAAATAATGCCTTTGCCAATAGGGGATATTTTTCTGCAATGAGCTCTGAACAGGAAAACTAAATTTCTGCATATTTCTTGTATCTATTTTATACTAGAAAACAAAATTGATTGTTTTTGTTTAGTTTTAATTGAAGATTCTGTTTTTGTAATGCTCTTTGGCCTGAATCCTGTTCATACTTTGCAGTGGCCTCTAAAAAGATTTGTTGTTATCCAATATTCATATATCCAGGTGTCTAATGTAAATAGTTATGTAACAAGTAATTCAAAATGGCAAATATATTCATGTGTTTGGTGAATCTCTTTTCTCCTATTCTTATTTTTGTATTATTAAGAAGCATCCATTCACACTTTCTTATTGTAGCAAGACTCTTAGGTATGATTAAATACCCGCTTTAACTGAGCACTTGTTGACTAGTTATACAGGTCAGTGGATTTTGAAGCCTTTGTGTGTTGAAGTTTAACAGATATGGCATTTAAAGGTTTTGATATGCGATAAGCACTTTTTTCTCTTGGGGCACAAAAAAAATTGCATCACTAAAATTTTGAAACACATATAACCTTTTCTTTCTAGGGTTGTGTACCACATAGTGCCATAATATCTGAGCATTTTACAGATTTTAAAATACATGCCATCTCAGTTTCTCTTTTGACTCCCTGTGCAGGGAGAAACTTGTTTAGTTTCTGTGCTTATTGTGGAGTAAATCTAGGTAATAGAAGTGTGGTTTGCCAGTCTCCAAGGTTGGTTGAGCCACTTATAAAGAGGGCTTGAAAACTCAGGACTGACATCTCAGCCTTTACAATACTTGATAGGGAACCAATATAAAAAACAGAGCACTGAGTTGTTGCATCCTCCAGAAACTGTCATTAAGCAGTTGGACTGGTGCAGCCCCAACTCCTTGCAATTTTTTTAAGACTGGCAATTCCATCCTTAGATATAATGCGTTGTAGCAATCAAACCCATAGGTCAGAAATATGTGGATCATGGTAGGATTTGCCCTTCTCCACTAGGCATAAATGCAAGAGTACCTTTTTCATAAATATTATTTGTGTATCCATCATTGGTGAGGATGGAATTTTTATGTCCTGTATAATACAGGAGATCTGACTAGATAATTACAGTGGTCTCTTCTGGCTTTATAATTAATTACAGGAAAACACTCAGGCTCCAGTTGTCTGCAGCACTCTGAAGTTAGACAAATTTGATGAAGAATGGTATTATAGTGGCACGGTTGGTTTTGTTTTGTTTTGTTTTTTTAACCAGAATTACATTTGTCTTGCCCAATTTTAGTTTGACTCAAGTACTCCTTATGCTAAGGTGCTGAATCCAAGCACTTGCATAGCTGGGAAGTACTGCTTTAGCTTTTTTATAAAGAAGATATAGTGCTAATGGTCATCTTCCTATTTCTGGTATCGGAATTCATGTGGATGTGACTTCTTGTGGCATCCTATAGAGGTAATAGGATGAATGAGATGATGCAGGAGGAGCAAGAACAACTTCCCCCTCACGTATTGGAGGCACATTTTTATTTCAGAAGATGGAAAAAGCTATTAGGGGATAGGCTTTTCTAGCTTTGATTTTAACAGAGGAGGAAGAACATGTTGAGAATTTGAAAGTGGAAGGCAGCTTGTGTGCAAGTGAGCATAAAATGGTAGAGGTCATGATTCTAAAGAATGATAGGGAAAACAAAACAATAAAAATAAATGGATTTCAAGAAGGCAGACTAGTAAACTCAAGGAGCTGGTAAGTAAGATCCCATGGGTAACAAGTCTATGAGGAAAAACTGTTCAAGAGAATTAGCATTTTTTCAAAGAGGCATTAGTAAGAGCAAACTATCCCACTGCGTAGGAAAGGTAAGAAGTATGACATAATAGCAGTTTTTAAGTATATAGAAAGTTGATACAAGAAGGAGGGAGAAAACTTGTTCTCTTGAACCTCTGAAGATAGGAGAAGCAACAATGGTGATTTAGGATGGATTTAGGAAAGCCTTCCTAACTGCCAGGGGAGTGAAGAACTGGAATAAATTGCTTAGGAACATTGTGGAATCTTCCCCACCATTTGAGATTTTTAAGGGCCACTTACCCAGCCATCTGTTAGGTATGATCTAGAACGACAATACTTAGTCCTGCTATAAATGCTAGGGTCTGGACTTAGATGACCTCTCAAGGTCCCTTCCAGACCTACTATTCTGTGACCTCTCCATTTGCAGTCTGAGAGATGGAATTGAAGCCTTTGAGTGCAACCCCCTAACATCTTTTCTGCATCAGGGGACAGGATCACAATATTAACGGTGGACAGGTGAAGTTATTTATTACTTATTGAAAACTGTATTTTCTTTTCATCCCTGTCTGTTTAAATAGTTGAGATTTGTTTAGTATTCTTTGGGGGGGGGTATTAGATTAGTATAATGGTATCCTTTCACATACTTCAGAGAGACAGGTAAAACCTTGCAGTATATTCTTTTTTAAAAGACACAAAGGCAGCATTTTAACATGGGAAAGAATTTTAGAAATAAAAGGCTGGAAGGGACCTTGATAAAAATGTATTTATATGTTCATGTTAAGCCAAAGCAATCTGCCAGTGCTTTATTGTTATGAATGAGCATGCTGGTTTGAAACTTTCCTGGAAAAAATGATGAAGGCCAAGGTTAGTATGAGTCAGAGATGCAATCACAAATCATGTAAATATAAAAGACTTTTTAAGTTCTTTTCAAAAGTGCTTGCAGTGATGGTGGGAGATGATTTTTTTTTCAGCAGAATGAGCAACTTTTCAGCAGTAGATAATTGGGCAATAATAGAGCATGAGCTGTCAGACTGGGGGATCATGATGTCGTTATATGGAGGTCATAAGCAGTGTTCCCTCTAACTTTTCATAGGCTATGTGCACAAAAAATTTCTTGTGTGCAGATTTTTGGAATCACTGTCCAAATTGGTGCACACTCCAGTGAGTGTGGTCTAACTTGTGAGTGCAACGCAGTAAGTGTGTATGATGCAAATAATGCCTACATTTTATTTTGATATGGTTATGGAAATGATTTTATAAATTACAAAACCTTATTGGAAACATGCTACTTGAAATCACCTTCTTAAAGTAGCATAAAAATATTAGCGCTGTTGAATTTTTTGCGCGCTTGATTTTTTTGTGTGCACGGGCTTCACAACCTGTGTGCTTGCGCACACGTGCACAGCTTAGAGGGAACATAGGTCATAAGTGGTGAGCCCCAAGCCCCAGCCAGGGGTGGGGCTGCGAGCCTCCCTGCTTCTTGCCAGCAGAGGAACATGGAGGGGGACAAGCAGTGACACCCAGATGCTGCTCATCCCTTCTCCCCATGTCCTCTTAGGGGACTGTGAGGAGCAAGGCCAGGGGTCAGTATATCCAGGTCACTTTCCTCACCTAGTCAGTGCTGTGAGGGAGGCATCAAGTGCTGCTGCTCTCTGCTGTCCCTTTATACAGCCCAGCTGGGGAAAGTGACCTGGATACAGGGAACCCTGAGACTGCTGCTCTTTTCTCCCTCCTCCCCACAGCCCCCACAGACCCTTAGAGGTGCACAGAGGAGAAGTGTTCGCGGGGAGAGCGAGTGAGCAGAAATACCAGTTGCACTGTGCATGCAGGTCAGTTTCTCCAGGTGGGCACAGGGGTGATACAGTAGTTAGGGGGAATGTGGAGGCCAGGTGGCCACATTGAAAGGCTTGCTGCAAAAAAGAGGTCACTAATATGAAAACTTTGAGAACCTCTGTAATAGAGGATTCTAGCTGTTGGTGGCATTCAGTGTGGAACCGGGACAGTTTTGCTGTGCAGGGTGAGTGGGCAAAGATAAGTTTGATGGATAGGCAAGGATAAGGTTGATGGATAGGATGGATGCGCTGTCTTTTGTCCCCCAAGAAGCAAAAGCAAGAAGAGCTAGGGCACAATTCTTCCTCTTAATAAATTCTGTTACTGCAACTCACTGGACAGATTTTTGTGGTGCTAGTTCTCACATTTTGTTTTCGCAAGTGTTGTGGTATTGATGGTTTACTAACAGTTCCAGCTGTCACAGACAAATGCAAATGTGAGAATCTGAGCCTATAGGTATTTTTGGGGGAAACATTCAAAAACCAATAGGGGAACACTTCAGACCCCCTGCACATTCTGTGAAAAACATGACAGTTGCAGCACTTCAACAGAAACACTTCAAATGAAACCTTCAAAGGAAGCTGTGGAGTTAGAATTCATATGCAAATTTGACACCATTAGGCTGGATCTGAAAAGAGATTCTAACTGGCTCACTCATTACAAAAAGCGATCTTTCCCTCTTAATATTTCCACCTTCTTATCTGTTATGTACTCTTTTTGAATCCAGACAATTTGCTGATTGCTTAAATTCTGAACTGACCTTACAATTTACTCTTTGCTGCATTTATACATCCCCTTTCATGCTGTAATCTCCATTTCGTGTATCTGACGAAGTGGAATTTTACTCACGAAAGCTCATTTAATGAATAAATTTGTTAGTCTTTAAAAGTGCCACAGGACTCGTTTACTTTGTGTAAATAGACTAACACAGCTCCCCTTTTGAACTAAATAAGTATATTTATTCTTAAGGTGAAAGCAGCATAGAAAACTTGAAAGACAATAAAAGAACCCACACATGCCAGCAAATTTAGCAGAGATCACCCCAACTCTAACGAAGGCTCTAGTAGAGTTACTTCTTCAAATCCCAAGAGGTTTTCTGTGGTTAAAGGATTGAGAATCAATCCTTTATACAGTTTGCATCTTGGATCTGATCTTCATATAACAGGGTGATCAGCAGACCAAAGGTCCCCTTCTCAGGGCAAAATTTCAAAAGGCCCAGTTCCTGCGTAACAGGTACTTTTGCATATATTTCTCCCTTAGAGATTTCCTGGGAAATGCAATGAACTTTATGAAGTCCTTCATCTCTGGCACATTATTTCAAAGAATCATTTGAAGCTCATAACACTTCCCGGAATTTACATTAGTCATGTTTACCCCATAGAGATATTACATAGGCCCACAATAATGCATAAAAATTTACATCATTAATACAACTAACTCCTAAAATACTTGAATTAATAATATTTGTCCAGTCTCTGCCAGGGAGCCAGGTATGCTCCCAGGATTCCCAGCTTGCCCCCCCCCCCCCACACACACACACACAACGGCATGAGGCAGAGCCGGCCAGAGGGGGCAGGGAGCACGGGTGGCACACACTCCCTCCCTCCCTCCCTCTGCTGGCGGGGAAGAGCAGAGGGGCCCCACCTACCAACCAGCCCTCCTTCCCAGGAGCGTCTGGGGAGAGCTGCAGCTTGCAGGGGCGGGGCCCTGGTGCAGCCCCCTCCGCCGAGTTCAGGCCACTTCGACCCGGCCACTCCAGGCCCAATTCAGGGCCTGGGGGCAAAGCAGCCTCCATTGAGGCCTGGAGTGGCTGGGTCGAAGCAGCTCGAACTCCACAGAGGGGCTGTTCTAGGGCCCCAACCCTGCGAGCTGCAGCTCTCCCCAGATGCTCCTGGGAAGGAGGGCTGGCTGGTAGGTGGGGCAGCACTGCTCCGGCCTGCCAGTGCAGGGAGGGAGGGAAGGAGTGCACGCTGCCCACACACCCTCCTCCCTGCCAGCACTAGGGGCCACACCTTCTGGGCCAGCTTCCACGCATGAGGTTGGGGGGGGGGGTCTTCCTCCCACCCAGTTGCTGACCCCTGGTCTAGGATTTTGCAGGAAAATGCCATATTGGTCACAGAGAGGGATAGTAATCCTTCACTTAAAAAGTCTCATGTAGTGCCTCTGAGCAAGATGGTCAGTTTTCCATTTCCTTCTAAGCTTTTAAGAAAAGGGAGAAAAATCTATTTTCATTGCCTCCTCTTTATTCCTTTGCCCTAATGATCCCTAATTAATCTTTTCCCTGCCTGATTAAGTGTGGGACTTACATACCCAAGTCACCAATATTTTACATTAAGTTATTAAATATCTCTGTAACTCCCTGCATGCATTGCCCAACATAACTTTAAAATTAATCTCATCTTTTCCAGTGTTCCTTTAAAAAGATACTACATTGGACAAGGTATGTCATGTGATGTAGGGAAATTCTTTGGAGAGGTTTCTGGGAGTGGTGCAAGAGTGACAATTAAATTGCAGAAGCTATAGCCACTCTACAACATGCATTACCAAAAATAAATCCAACATAATTTTGATTTGAGTATGTGTGTGTTCTCAAGGCGTTGCTCAGAGCTTCAGTTCACTATCAAGCCATCAGGTTTACTCTCTCCAAATCTTCCAAGCGCTTCTTAAAAGCATGCTGGGGAGGAAAAGACTTTGCAGCTGCTCACCTAATGTTAAAGAGGAATTCTAATGCTGGTTGGAATTTAAAGTAGAAGAGCATTTTGACAAAATAGGTATTAAAAGGCAAGGAGAGAATCATGAATAAAGATGAAGATTCTTAACAAATCTGAGCTAGATCTCTGTATTCCCTGCTGGACTAGAAGACTTGAGTCACGGTCCAGTATTTCCACTAGAGGGTGTAAGCCTGACAGTGTTTCCAGTGAATTTTCCACTGGAAAATTCCATGGAATTTTCTGGGGTAGACAGATAGTGGTAGTATTGTTTATATTGGCTGTACCCTGAATGAATTAAACAGGAACATGACCGATCCCATTAGCTGTGAAACAACATATACACAGTGTACTTGTAGCCATGTTGGCCCCAGGATATTTGATATTACCTCACACACCTTGTAGCTCTAAACAAAATATAAGCAATAATGTTTATGGAATTAGGTACATTTCACTAGTGAACCACACTTCTTGATCATAGAATCATAGAATCCTAGGGTTGGAAGGGACCTCATAGGTCATCTAGTCCAACCCCCTGCCAGAGGCAGGACCACTCCCACTAAACCATCCCAGTCATGGTTTTGTCCAGCCGGGGCTTAAACACCTCCAAAGGTGGAGACTCCACCACCTCCCTTGGCAGCTTATTCCAAGGCTTCACCACTCGCCTAGTAAAAGAGTTTTTTCTAATATCCAGCCTCGAACTCCCTAACTGCAACTTGAAACCACTGCTCCTTGTTCTGTCCTCTGTTACCACCGAGAACAGTCGAGCTCCATCTTCCTTAGAGCATCCCTTCAAGTAGTTGAAGGTTGCTATCAAATCCCCCCTCAATCTTCTCTTCTGCAGACTAAATAAGCCTAGTTCCTTCAGTCTTTATTCATAGGGCTTGTGCTCCAGCCCTTTAATCATTTTGGTTGCCCTCCTCTGAACTCTCTCTAGCATGTCCCTGTCCTTTTTGTAGTGGGGAGCCCAAAACTGAACACAGTATTCTAGATGTGGCCTCACCAGTGCAGAATAGAGGGGAATGATCACATCCCTTGATCTGCTGGTAATACTTCTTTTGATGCAGCCCAGTATGCCATTGGCCTTTTTGGCAGCAAGAGCACACTGCTGACTCATATCCAGCTTCCCATCCACCATGACCCCCAGGTCCTTTTCTACACTGCTGCTACTTAGCTGAATGTTCACCAGCTTGTAGCAGTGCATGGGGTTTTTCCGTCCCACATGCAGGATTTTACACTTGTCCTTATTGAACTTCATAAGATTTCTCTTGGCCCACTGTTCCAATTTATCTAGGTCTCCCTGAATCCTGTCCTTGCCCTCCAACGTGTCTACTGTGCCCCCCAGCTTGGTGTCATCCGCAAACTTACTGAGAATGCAGTCTATTCCACCATCCAGATCATTGATGAAATATTGAACAGAACCGGCCCCAGGACCGACCCCTGGGGCACACCACTCGTGACTGGCTGCCGGCTAGACATGGAACCATTGATTCCTACACGCTGAAACCGTTGATCTAGCCAGTTTTCTACCCACCTTATAGTCCACCTATCCAACCCATACTTCCTTAATTTGCCAATGAGAATGCTGTGGGAAACTATATCAAAAGCCTTGCTAAAATCAAGGTATATCACATCAACGGTTCTTCCTGCATCCAGAAAACCAGTCATCTGCTCATAGAAGGAAATGAGATTGGTCAGACATGATTTACCCTTGGTAAATCCATGCTGACTGTTCCTGATCACTTTATTTTCTTCTAAGTGTTTGAGGATGGATTCTTTAAGAATCTGCTCCATAATTTTGCCAGGGATTGAGGTGAGGCTGACTGGTCTATAATTCCCTGGATCCTCCTTTTTCCCTTTCTTGAAAATAGGCACTACATTTGCTTTTTTCCAGTCCTCTGGCACCTCCCCTGTTCTCCATGAGTTTTGAAAGATAACAGCCAGCGGTGCTGCTATCTCATCGGCCAATTCCCTCAGCACCCTTGGATGCAGTTCGTCCAGCCCCATGGACTTGTGCACATCCAGCTTCTTTAAGCAGTCCCTAACCTGACCTTCTGTCACCAAGGGCCTGTCTTCTTCTCTCCAATCTGCCACACCCATGGTAGTGGGCTGGGAGCTGACCCTGCCTGTGAAAACTGAAGCAAAAGAAGCATTGAGCACTTCAGCTTTTTCTTCATCCTCTGTCACGAGGATGCCTGCCCCATTCAGCAAGGGACCTACACCATCCCTAATCCTCTTCTTGGTATTAACATACTTGTAGAACCCCTTCTTGTTATCCTTTACATCCCTCGCTAGCTGCAACTCCATTTGTCCTTTGGCCTTTCTGATTTTATCCCTGCAGTCCCTAGCAATATCTTTATATGCCTCCTTGGTCATCTGACCAAGCTTCCACTTCCTGTAAGCTTCCTTTTTATGTTTACGCTCAGAGCAGAGTTCTCTGCTAAGCCATTCTGGCTGCCTCACATGTTTGTTCTTTCTCCTAATTGGAATGGCAACTTCCTGTGCCCTTAGCAGGGTTTCTTTAAAATATAACCAGCTTTCTTGGACTCCTTTCCCCTTCAGATTAGCTTCCCAAGGGATCCTGCCCATCAGTTCCCTGAGGGACCCAAAATCTGCTCTTTTGAAGTCCAGGGTTTTTGTTTTGCTTCTTTCCTTCCTTCCTTTAATGAGCATCCTGAACTCAACCATGTCATGATCACTACTGCCTAGCTTGCCATTTACCTTTACGTCCCTGATCAAGTCTTCCCTGTTTGTAAGCAGCAGGTCGAGAGGTGCAAGGTCCCTAGTTGGTTCCTCTAGCATTTGTACTAGAAAGTTGTCACCAACACACACTAAAAATTTCCTGGATTGCCCATGCACTGCTGTATTGGCCTCCCAGCAGATTTCAGGGTAACTGAAGTCCCCCATCAGCACCAGGGCCTGTGATCTACAAGCTTCCGCTAGTTGACCATAGAACACCTCATCCACCTCCTGCTTCTGGTCTGGTGGTCTATAGCAGACCCCCACCACAACATCCCCCTTGTTGCTTTCCCCTCTCAATGTAACCCACAGACTTTCTACAGGCACGCTTCCACTTCCATAATGGTAATGATAATGATCACTGGTTTACAAGTGAAAAAATGTTTTTCCTACCTCTCCTTCTTACCAGTTCCTCCTCCTTTTCTTTTAAACTATCAGTATTTAGATAAATCCTGGAAGAATTCCAGCTCACTTTTGATTGCTACCAGTGCACTGTAATTCATCCTTTTCCCTTTAATGCATTCACTAGCAAAAGAGGGTTTTCTCTAACACTCATTCCTCAGCAATGCTACTAGTTAAAAGTACTGGATTAAATTTGCATAAGCAGTATAACATAGACATTTGTCAAAGCAAAGCAGTTGTTAATGCACAGTGCAACATGCCTGACCTTTAGAAGAGGTGTTTTGTGCAGTGAAAAGATTAGGAGAAGAGGAAGACAATTGTAAACATATCAATAGGGATAGTGCATCTAGGCAATGATGTAGCCTTTAACAGTGGAAGTCCAAGGAAATAATTTTTCGGTATAATCCTCAGGGCAAGTTCATTCTTGGTGTAGCTCTAGTTTATATGAATTTGTGTCTGGGATGAATTTGACCCTTCAGGTTTTGTTGTAACCTTGGTAATTCAAAAACTGACACTTTCAAGAAAAAATT
This sequence comes from Podocnemis expansa, assembly GCA_007922195.1. NCBI lineage: Eukaryota > Metazoa > Chordata > Testudines > Podocnemididae > Podocnemis > Podocnemis expansa. Next base: position 49,586,987 of record ML681990.1, on the reverse strand, counting down.
GGAATCAAAGCTTTACTTTATATTCTTTGCACATTGCTCTGTGGACTATCCTGATGTTATAACCAAAAAGGCTATGTTTCATTATGGTAAATGTCTTAACTTTACACTAGATTATAATAAATAATATAGAATAAAAATAAAGTGCAAATGTTTAACAATGAGATAAGGTAATGACTGGAGCAACTTACCTAGAGATGTAGAGGATTCTCCATTACTTGAAATCTTGATACAAAGTCTGAATATCTTTGTAACAGACATGATCTAGCTCAGGCGTGGGAAAACTTTTTGGTCTCAGAGCCACATTTGCCTCTAGGTGAGCCAGGGAGGAATGGTCACCACGCTCCGGCCTAAGCGCTGCTGCTGGGCCCACACAGTGCGAGAGGCGCAGCCGCTGCACTCCAGTCAGGGTACTGCTGCTACATGTGGGGGAGTGTCTGCTGTGCTTTGGCCAGGTCCAACTGGCATGCCTGATGAAAGACTCCCACAGGCCGTGCACCACTGCTCTAGCTCAGATCTACATTACAGTCTTGATACAAGAATCAGCTGATTAAATTTGGTAACCTGTATTATGCAAGAGATCCAACTACATGATCACAACAGTCCCTTCTGGCTATAAACTATGAATACTTTTTGTACTTCTATAAACACCAATCAGAAGACACAAAAATTCTTAGTAAACCTGGGAGGTAAATATTATTACCATTTAAAAGATGAGACAGACAAAAATTAAGTTACTTGCCCAAGATTACACTATAAATTGGGTAGAGCCAGAAACAGAACCAAAATCTTTGACTACCAATCACATACGATCATCAAAATACATAGACTCTTAAGTGTCAACTGTATGCATAGTCATAGTGGAAAAAAAAACCCACAAGGAGTCGTATGGCACTTAAAAACTAACAGATTTATTTTTCGAATGAGCTTTCGTGGGAGAAAATCCCACTTCGTCAGATGCTTCGAAGATGGGCGAACTTACAGAATGGATTGAAAATAAATGCAAGGGAGTGTAAAACATAGGATCAGGTCATACAGAAACAGCAAATCAGAGCAGTTGTTAGGTGCAAACCCTAGAAAGCCTGAAGTCAAATTACCTTTTGTAATGGGAAAAGAAACCTTAGTCTTGATTTAATCCTACTTTCACACAACTTAATTTGCATATTAATTCCAGTTCAACTGTTTCTCTTTGAAGGCTTGATGTCACATCTCAGAGTACAGTCATTAACAAATCATTTATAGGGTGATTAGAAAGATGGAAGTGCTCAGCAAATTGTTTCTTTGTTTTGTGATTTCTGATGTCAATTCTGTGTTCATTATTCTTTTGCACAGGGATCATCCTGTTTGTCCAATGTATAAGGTGTTGGGGCATTTCTGGCACATGATGGCATAGATCACATTAATAGATGAGCAGGTAAATGAGCCTTTGATGGAGCAGCTGGCTTGATTAGAACCTGTGATGGTATCTATTTTGCAGATATGTGGGCAGACTTGGCAGCATGGTTTGTTGCAGGGATATGTGCCTGCTTTAATGTTTCTGTTGTTAGGTCTGTAGTTGCTGGTGAGTATCTGTTTGAGGTTGGGCAGCTGTCTGTATGCGAGGAGACGTCTGTCTCCCAAGGCTTGAGAGAGTGAGGGATCATCTTTTAGAATAGGCTGTAGGTCCTTAATGATCTGTTGCAGAGGTCTGACTTTGAGGGTTGTATGTGGTGACTAGTGGTGTTCTGTTGTTTTCTTTCTTGGGCCTCTCCTGTAGTAGATGACTTTGGGGTACCCGTCTAGCTCTGTCAGTTTGTTTTCTTACTTACCCAGGTGGGTACTGTAGTTTTAATAATGCTTGACAGAGATCCTCAAGATGTCTGTCTCTCTCTGAGGGGTCAGAGCAAATGCAGTTATATCTTAGGGCTTGGCTGTAGACAATGGATCGTGTGGTGAGTTTAGGATGGAAGCTCAAGGGATGTAGGTAACTATACCAATCCATAGGTTTTCAGTACAGGGTGGTGGTGATGTGTCTATCCTTGATTTGTACTGTAGTGTCAAGAAAGTGGATCTCCTGTGTGGAGTGTTCCAGGCTCAATTTGATGGTAGAGTGGAAATTGTTGAAATCTCTGAAAATGTTCAAGAGCATCCCTGCCATGGGTCCAGATGATGAAGATGTCATCAATGTAGTGCAGGTAAAGAAGAGGTGTTTTGGGATGAGACTTCAGGAAACATTATTCTAAGTCGTCCATAAAGATGTTAGCATACTGTGGGGCCATGCTAGGAGGTATAAATTATCCTCAAATCAGAATAGTCATAGTGTCTGCATTTGTCACAGTAACTGTAAAGGGAAGCATAAATGTTGCTGTCCTAAAACTGTTTTCTTGTTTCTTTTTGGACGTTGCACTGGGGGTTGTTGGTGCAGATACTAAAGACAACCATTTGGAAAAGGGCATAGCAAAAGCAGCCTTTGAAATGAGAAATCAAGTTCGACTAAAAATATTTCTCAGCCAATACCACCATGACAAAAATAATCCTCAGTTTTACTTAGTTATGGTATTGAAAAAGAAATTAAATTTTAACTCTTTGTTTTGGTATTTAAGGCTGCAATGGAGAAGCCAGTTCACCAGCGCTTGTTTGTGACAAGAATTTTGCATGAGTTTGAAAGTGACACATTCTTTCCAGAAATTGATTTAGAAAAATACAAACTTCTCCCAGAGTAAGTATTAAGATGTGTTAATAATCTGATATGCTGGGCTGCAGTTTACCTTCAAGTAACAGAAAATTGAACCACTTCATAATCAACTTTGAACTATTTTTCATCCCATTTAGGGCCACATTCTGCTCCCATGTACTTCTGTGCAAGTTTTCAAGAAAAAAAAGTTTTGAGTAGCAGAGTCCAGAGATAATACGCCATGCCTCCAATGAAAAAGTATTTTAATTCAAAAGAATTAATTAATAGAATCCTCTTTCAGTGTATTTAAAAAAAAATAATGTTGGCAAAATGAAACTACTACCCACCTGTGTAAAGTTACACATATGTGTAAATCTCTGCAGAGTCAGGACCTTACTTGTTTCACCACATTTGACAGAAGGGTCCCTACGTTTGTCTCTAAGGATTTGTCTTCACTGCAGTGCAAGCTCAAGCTGTAACTCAAGTTTTGCTTTTCACCCAACTCCTGTCCACAGGCACAAATCTCTAGCTCAGGTTAAGTGGTTCTTTAAGGCTGATTTATTGGGCCTGTTTGGGGATGATGGGAGGAACAGGAAAATTGGTTTAAACTCAGGTGTTGCTGATGCTGGAGCTAATGATGCAGGTGGGATGCAGCATTTTGAATGTAGTAGCTGCCCAATGCAATCATTCTATTTCTAATCAAATCATTTGGTGTAACTTGAGTGTTATATCCCAGTGTAGTTGTTCTGTCTTGAGCTAAGCTATCTTGAGTGGAAAGGTTCAAGCTGTTGCAGCAAAAACAATAACCCTACACTTCCCACTCCTAGCCTTCAGGAGTGTTGTAGTCCAGGTTTTAGAGCCAATAGACTACCTCTTCAACTCTTTGGTCCCACTTTTACAGTCCAGCTCGTATGGAGCAGTTGGCAGAGGAAATAGGAGTAAACTGCTGTCAGCCCCAGAACCAGCTGCCCAAGAGAGGAAGAGGCAGAAGGAGACACAGGAGTGAACTGGAGACAAAGGAGGACTTAAATGTTTGAGAACTGAGACAAAGATAAGAGGAGAAGACGCTAAGCCTATGTCTACACCAGGAAGCTTAGTTAGGATTTGCTTCTGATCTAAACAGTTTCTGGTTAGTTCAAACTGACCACGACTTTTTAGTTCAAACTAGCTGCTTTTTTTTACTTCAAACTAACTTTTTAGTTCAAACTAAAAAAGCATGGCTAGTTCCAACTAAAAATTAGTTCAAACTAAAAATGTGGTTAGTGCAAACTAACTGCTTAGTTCGAACTTATTTAGTTCAAACTAGCATGGCTACTCAGTGTTCAGACTAACTAGTTCGAACTAAGCTTTGCTAAAAATTTTTTAGTTCAAACTAGGAAAGGCCTAGTGTACACAGGGACCAAATTAGTCCCAATTAACTATCCTTCACCTAGACTAATATGCTAGTATAAATATAGCCTAATAGTCTAGGTCAGAGGTTGGCAACCCAAAAGATAAGAAGAGCCATATTTTAAAATTCCTTCAATAACCAGCTGTTTTGAGAGCTGCAATGGGTGTAGCCTCCTAGTTAAGAAACTTAACAACAGAACAGAAATGCATATTGATTTTTAATAATAAAAAACAATGTTTATTGATGCCAAAAATAATTTACATATACATTTTAACAATGTATGATGTGTTTTAATGACAGTTCACCTTTTAAAACATACAACTTTTAGTGCTTTACTGAAAACTGACTGGCTGATGACACATTGCAGAATGAAGGCTTTGTTAAAGTAAATCATCAATTAGAAGTTACTTTCAGTTAACATCTAGCAGTAAAAGCAAGCCCTAATTCTCGTGAGGGAATGGGAGAAGAGAGAACGAACAACCACTTTCAGTACTAGAAAAATAAAATTGTCATGGTCCTACACACAAAGCACTTATTTCATTTTATCTTTGTCAATGTAATCCTTAATATTCAATGTTATATACACTTCATTTTCAAAGAAACTTGAGGGCCCTCTCAAACAAAAAGTAATTAAAATATGTCACTTATTTGATATAAAGAGGTCTTTGGGTACACAGACAGCTGAAACAAAGCATTTGGCAGTAACACCAGTGTCCTGTCTCTGCCTTGGCCCAGACCCAGATGCACAAGAGAAAGATGTAAACAACACTGCAGGACACAGATGGGAGGTAATCTCTTCAAAGAACCTCCAATAGGTACAAATTGAATCAATCGTTGAAGCATAGAGATTAAATATCCCCTCTTTAACAAATTCTTTTAGCATCAACTATAACTCCTTTCTATGTTCTTGTTACCCATAAAAGTGTCCAATTTCATTAGAATGTTGCTCAAAAAATTCTACCACTAAATTGAAATATATGAATCACAATTTTCACTAAGTACTCTTCCTTTATACAGCTTCCCTTAAAAAAGAAAAGAAAAACAGCCTGTATTCAGACAACATTGCCTTGGTTTTTGTCTCTTAGGTCAGCTTCAGTTTTCTCCACCACAACTCATCTTCCCTAACATAAGCTGAGTACACCACCAGCACCATAAGAAACCTTAAAATGAAGGGAACACATGGCCCCAAGAATATTTTCAAGCTCAGTAATAATACAAAGATTATTAATTTAAGACTATGAATAGAGGTGAGCCTGAGAAATAAAATTAGCAATCTTCATTAAAAGGATATTTATCCTTTTCCATAATGATTCTATGATAACCTTACACAAAATTTATAGATATCTTCAAGGTAGAGCACTATTTTCTACTTTCCAATTCCAAAAGATTAAAGGTTTGAATTTCACAAAACTCTGGAAACCAGAATAGCATTTAAAAATCCCCCCAAAAACAACAAACAGGGTACTAAGCTTTGCAACTACTAGTGTGGGCTTTTTTGTTTGTTGGTTTTGTTGTTTTGTTTTTAAATCTGAAGTTAATTTAAAAGACTAAAACTAAGAGTACTGTGGCACTTAAAGAATAACAGATTTATTTGTTGCATGAGATTTCATGGGAGAAAATCCCACTTCATCAGATGCTTTGAAGACGGGGGAACTTAACAGAATGGACGGAAATAAATGCAGCATTCACCCCTGCGGAATCCCTGCCACTCTCCCCACCCCTGCAGCCTCCTGCTGCTCCACCTTCACCCCTGCAGCTCCTCCCAGCTCCACTGCCACTCTCCTGGCCCCTTCAGCCTCTTCCCAGGTGCCTTCTTCCCCCTCACCACTCTCCTGACCCCTGCTGCCTCCTCCCAGCAGACTCCCTGCCACTCCCCCTTCACCCCTGCAGACTTTCTGCCACTCCCCTGGCCCCTGCAGCTTCTTCCCAGCCCCCCACTGCCTCTCTCAGCTCCTGCTGCACCCCCCACCACTGCTCAGCTACCCCCGGGCAGCTCTCCACTACTCCTCTGGCTGGTGCACGTGTGGAACGTGCATGCAGCTGGCCAGGATGCTTAAAGCGGCCATTCTTGAAGTGGCAGCAGTGTGGGGCCCCTTTACCAGGGAAGCTACCCACCCAGTAAAATAACCACCATATGTCACACCCCTGGTCTTCCTGGGGGCCCCCACTCCCTCCTCCCCCCTGGCTGGCCCTCTGGGAGGCCACCCCCGGAGCAGCTGGCCTTCCTGGTGCCCTGCAGCACCATCCTGTACAGCTGGCCCTCCTGGCTCCCAGAGCTCCGTCCCCCATGCAGCTGGCCTCCCGGCACCTCTGTCCCTCCACCCAGCACCGAGACAGCAGCCCTCTCACCTGGCCTCAGGCCCATACAGCTGGCTCCTAGCAGCCCCCACACACCCCTTTCACATGCACCTGAGCCCCTTCTGCGCCTCTCCAGCCCATGCCCAGCTGTTGAGGCCCTCCCCTGCCCAGCCCAGCACTTACCTGTGCTTGAGCAGGATAGTCTGCAGCTGTAAGCTGCCACTGATTGTCTCCCATCCTGGCTTCTCCAAGTGCCTGAGAGCACGGCAGGGCATGATGTTTAAATAGCCCCCTCAATGCCAACTCTCCAGCTACGGAGCCACAAGGTGGCAGCTAAAGAGCTGCATGCAGTTCGTGATCAGTGGGTTGACGACCCCAAGTCTAGGAGTAAAGTGAAATAGCTGCCTCATGCTCCTTGCTCAAGCTCCTCTAGGTCGTCTTAATCCCTTATGAACAACCCCATACCCTGATCCAAATGCTAAGATTCTATCCAACATCCCAGTCTTTTCTGACTCAGCACAGACATCAGCTCACTCAGTCATCTCCCTTGGCTGTTTCCCAAGGTACTAGGGAATAGGTACCTATAAAAAATGGACACAAATTGGACATAAAAAAATGGCAACATCCATAAACCAGTAGGGGAACACTTCAAACTCCATGAACATTCAGTAGCAGACTTGAAAGTTGACATACTTCAATAACAAAAATTCAAAACCAGACTTCAGCATGAAACTGCAGAGCTGGAGTTGATTTGCAAACTTGACACAATCAAATTGGGTCTGAACAGGGACTTGGAATGGTTCTCATTACAAAAAATAATTGTCCCTGTTCACACATTTTCACCTTCTAATCAACTAGTATGAACACGCCTCATCTACTCTAACTGAATTGACTTTGCTAACACTTGCTCTCCTTCATCCTGGCATATCTGTATATACACCTCTCAAATGTAGTTTCCATTTCATGCATCTGATGAAGTGGGTTGGAGCCCCCAAAAGTTTATGCCTAAAGAAATTTGTTAGTCTTTAAGATGCCACAGGACTCTCGTTATTTTTACCTCCTCTCACGTATTCTCTCACTGCTCTCTGGATCCTCAGGGGCAAATTAGTAATTTAATTCTCTCTAGTGAGAAATGCCATATGCAGAGCAGCAAAATATTAGACAAGTAAATAAGTAAATTTGCTATGCTTTAGCCTGTAATGTTTCCATGGGAAGAAACACTAGTTCTGTTATCATGAGGTCCACGCTCCTTCAAAGAAAATGCATACACAATGTCAAGTGGTGGATTCTCTTTAGTTAAATTTTGTTGACCTTTATTGGGCCATTTTCCATGAAGTGACAACTGATGTGTAAAGAAAAAAATCTAAATGTTTTACCATGATGCGCATTTATTCCTTCTAAAACAGGATTAGTTTAGTTAGCTTAGCATCCTAAGTGGACAGTTAAAGTACAACATGCAACTGATTCCAGAAGCTAATGACACAATGTTAAAATAGTTTACAGAGGTATCATAAAACTTACAGAAATTCTGTTTTCACATAAAAGTCAGCAAAAAGCTGTTTGGCCAACATTGTGCAGCTACAGATTTAGCCTAGAGAGCAGAAATACTTAGTTTACCCCCCCCCCCTTGCCACAGGAGATACAAGCTGCACCCCTATTCTCCCAGGACTACAGGGGCTGCTGCAGCTCAGGGGGGTGCAGGTGGTGCTTTTATAGCTACCTTTCCTTGTGAAGTCCTGCTTAGGGAGCACAGCTTTGAAGTGCAGCTGGGACTCCATAGGATCCCTCCCAGGAGAGGTAACCCAGGGAGGCGCACCCTGGATCAGTGCAACATTCATTCCACATCCATTTGCTGCTCAGTAGTGACTGCATCTGGGACTGGACTGGCTGTCTGTAGCTCCCCTTACCAAAATGAGCATGTTGAAAGCAATTTACACTACTGTCCTTGCAGACTTTCCACCAGTCCTGCATCCTGAAATACAAAGACCAAAGCTAGCATAAATCAGGTCTGAATGAACCCTAGGTTGTTCAGATACTGGCCTAAATGAAGGAAATTTTAGACTGTTTTGGTGAAGAGGAGTTGGCACTTTACTGACAATTATCTGTTGCAGTAGGGACTCTGTCTAGGTTCTGAATAGCATTAATCTGTGGTCATGATAAATATCTACTGGTCTGAGATTTTTGAAGAATTTTCATCCCCATCAAAATACTTGTTGGAAAAAATAATCTTGCTGGAGTTTTTAAGACTCAAGAGATTGTAATAACAGATCAAACAAATCTGAGGATACATCCAAGCAATGAGAAAGTGTCTGTAGTGCCAGTATGAAAGACTTTAAACTCTGCTTGAGTAAAGAACTGACTTCTTTGGAAGAGACTGTGCCCTTTCTGTGTCTGGGACAGCATGTGAATTGAAGTCAAAAGCAAGAGTCAGGCATCTGTGGATATAAAATTAGAGAACTTTTCATCAGAAATCACTGAAAACTTCCAGCAACAAAGGGATTCTGTACTGGGGATGTTTTTCCAAACATGCCGTATGGTTCAATTTGAAAATAAAGAGAAGACCTCACAAAAGACTGAGGTCTCTTAACTGATTAGGAAACATTAAATACTTTAATTCCTCACTAAATAAAAAATAATCTAAACAAAAAATATTTTCCTTGCGTTGGTATTGAAGACTTGAATGGTTGCAGAAGTGGCACAATTCTGCTGCAAGGAGAAGCAAGATACAGTCTGAATCAGGTTCCATCCTCCTACCCTCCTCCATGTATATCTCCTGTTTTCAGGCTGCTCTCTGTGATCAGGGTTTGTCCTTTAAACATGAATTTACAATATAGTGGATTTCTTTCCAGCCGAAATTGTTCTAACTAGTATACCATCCTAACAAATAACATTTTTAAAGTACCTTGTTTTATTTTTCTTGAAAACTGATTTTATAGTCATGAATGTTCTTTACTCGGGTCATGTAGTGTAAAGTCTTAAAGTTCACTATGGTTATTAATTCCTAAGAAATGGTGGTATAATTAGAATACAGGGGAACATTTTGAAAGATAACAATACTCTCCTGCTATAGGGAACTGTCATAAAACTAGTAAAAATGCAAGACTTTATCATTGCAAGTCTTTCTGACCTTCTGAGCAGCTCTCAGGGACCCATGCCTAGGCATTTTCTGCTTTCAAAAAGTGATGTTTAAACAATCAGAATTTGTCAGAATGAATTTTAAAACTTATTGTAAATGTAGTCATTAGTTTTGATTGATCCGACTCTTGTCATATGTTTTCTTGATGCTGGAAGACGTGGGTAAACATTGTACACACTTGCTAAAAATGGATATGTAATGAGCTTTCCCATGTATCAATCATATTTTGGTTTTCATACTTTTCCAATTTGTTAGACAGTTTGCAGGGGATAATCTATTAAATTATGTTCTTTTTCCTCACTTTCCCAGATACCCAGGAGTCCCTGCAGATGTCCAGGAAGAGAATGGCATTCGGTACAAATATGAAGTGTATGAAAAAATTGTTTAGACATTGTTAATGTGAGGTTTATTGCAAGAATACATACTATGGATATACATTAAAATTTCATTTTTAAAAAAATATTTTGCATAGTTACCAGAGAAACCATTTATGGCCTGGTCTAGGCAGCTAATCAAAAGCATATTCAAGTTAATGGAAAAACTCCCATTGATCTCAAAGGGCTTTGATCTGGCCCAAAGTATAGGGAAATAATTGTGCTATCTCCTATCTTGTGTTAAATTATGGCCACAGCACTATTTTACATACTTTCTCTCTATACCAGTGTTTCCCAACCATTGTGCTATGGCACACAGGTGTGCCATCAGACCTGAGCAGGTGTGCCACAAAATTTTTTTCAAAAACTACTCAAAAAGTGCCGGATTGGCTCATGAATTCGTTTGGAAACTATATGATGGTGTGCTTCAAATTAATTAAAGGTAGCAAAGGTGTGCCAAACCACTGCATTACACACACACACACACACACACACTCTCTCTCTCTCTCTCTCTCTCTCTCTCTTCCTCTCTCTCTTCAAAAACTTTCTGGTCTGGAGAAGGTTTCTGCCTTAGATCCCATTGTGCCATCTTACCTGAAGGTTTCTTCAAGGGGTAGAAAATATAACCCTTTGGCAAACTGAGCCATTCAGATCTAAAAACAAAAACAAAAAAAAACCGCATCACCCCCATGAACTAGCATTTGTCAGCAGAGGAGCAACTGACAATCCATCATTAGATATATACTGTAGATATGGGTCTTACAGGACAATTAGGGATCCTGTTCAGCACTCCTTACTCTGAAGGTAATCAGAATTTTGCCTCAGCAAGGAATACTAACAAAGACCTGATCCAGAACCCCATTGGAGTCCATGGAAAGACTCCATTGATTTTAGTGGGCTTAAGCTCAGGTCCTGTCACCGTTTGAGATGGCATTTGTGTTTGTGATTTAAATTCCAAGTACCATATACATTCCTTGGTAACTGGCATTTTACTATGAAGGAAGGGCTTTCAGGAATAAATTTTTGGGACCTCTGTTATCCAAAGGGATTGGTCTTTAATGTAGGTGAACATTCCTTAGCAGGTGATCAGTAGAACAGCACTGACCAGACTTGAGTCTGAAAAAATTTGCATACCAAAATAAGGATGGGTAACTGTCCAAAAATAATATGAAGTTACCTAATAAAAATATCATTTCACTGGAAGTCCCAACGTAAAGTACGTTAGGAAAGGTAAGGGTTGTTTTAAAACACTCAAGCTGTTCTCAGTAACAGAAATATCATACATCCTTACCTGTTGTAAGCCAACTGACAGGGTCTTCAGTTCAGTAATGTTACAAACCCTGATAATCTTTAAAGATGTGGTGAACATACCATTATCAACAGGGAAAAAAATTCATCTCTATCCAATAGTGGCTTATACACCAATGCAACAAAAGCAACCTATATACCATTCTTTTCACTCATGGTTTATCTATACCAACATTAGCCTTAAACATCTCTTGAAGGTGAAGCTATTATGTCACTGTAATGACACATTTGCATGACCAAGGCTGTAATATGTACCTTTTGCAAGAAGTTTAAACTACTCTGGGCTCTGTCCTTCGGCCATATTGTTGCTCCTTATGTGCAAAATTCTAGAACCAATGTTTCCCTACAAAATATTTGCTAACAGGATGACTGCATGACAAGGCAGACCCACTGAATTTTGACAAGTCTACAAGACAGCAAATTTCAAGAGAGGGAGGGAGAGGGAAAACAACTCCTTTACCAACAACAGCCACTTAGCAATGTTAAGGCAAAATGACTTTCCAAGTGCATGGAATGGGCAACTGTCAGGTGTGCTATCTACTGGTATAAGTGACATAAAACCACAGGTCACTGTTAAGGTTTTGCCTTAGAGTATAAGGTTGAAGTTCAAGCACATGTTGCTTTTGGGTAGTTATTGGAAATGAAAGTGAACACCTTAGACAGCATTGGCTGTATTATGTGCGTTGTAGGTGATATAAAGGTGGAAAGTGAGTGTTCTGCTGTAACTTCTGATTTCCATACCGTAAAGATTGAGGTGGATGGAGTGCATTGTTCTGCAACCTTGACAATCACTAAAACACAGTTTTTGTATGCTATGTAACAGATTATGATATTGCAAAAGAAATATCCCTTTAAGGTAATGCCAGCCTCCACAGCACCTTATGTCTTTACTCACCCTGCTTCATTTTCTCTCCAGTGGGTCGGCAGTCACCTCTAACATGCTCCAGTACTGCAGTGACTTAGCCATTTGGCTTAGTCATGCCAGAGTGCCACACCTTATGGGCTGTAAGAGTTCCAGAACAAATATAGCAAACTCAAAAGAAAGTTCATCTGTCCCAGTCCTAAGCTAGGTCCAGCTTTCTTACACATGGTCTGTCTTTCCTACCCAACGTGCATGTAGGCTTCTTGCTTCAGGCCTACCTTCCCACAGAGGCCCTGACTGGAAGTATTCTGGCTTAGCTTTCAGGCTTTTCTCACCAAGCAAAAGCTGAAGATATGCTTCCCTTCTTCACTGTAGCCAACTGTGCTAGATTCTCCCCTTTTGGTTTCTGTCTCCAGGACTGACATTTTCTGCAGATGTAGCAGGGCAGAGTTTGATGAGGCTCTTCTTAACCTCTAATTGGCTAACATGGACTTCGTATTTTGTTTTTGCTTGGTACTGCTGGATTTTACAGTAAAAAGGAGGATCAGATACTGATTATTAGTTGTAAGAGAATTTAAAATTTATATATCTACACTTCAATCTAAATTAGGGTGGGTTTTTTGGGGTCAGGAAGTTGTAACAAGCCACCACTGTTTGGGCAAACCTACATTATTCTCCACATCAGTAACAATTCTGGAATCTGGTGCTCTCACAATATCAGGACCAAATATATCCTTCAGGAGACGCTTGAAAGAGTGTCATTCTTGTAACAGTCATCTGAAGTATTCATATCTTAACACTCAGTAAGAGCTAGGGCTTTGTGCATTTCCCTTGTTCGTATACACATATGCTAGTGCTCATCAAGCTAGCAGAAGTAAAACATCACGATAGCCAAGGTAGCAGCAAGAGAGGCATGGCTGAGCCATGTCAAGCACTTACCTGTCTGAAATTGATGGGTATGTACTCAGCATAGCTCAGCCATCCTGCTGCTGCTGCTACCAGAGCTGTTATGACGATACAGACATTTATACTCACACTGGCTTGACAAGCACTAGCATAACGATGTTTAGACAGGCAAGGGAATCACACATGGAGCTTGCAGTGTAGAGGTAGCCTAACAGAACAGAACATGGTTTGCTGAACAAAACAGCAGCCCTTTTGAGGGCTTAAATAAAATTGTTTGCAGAAAAACACTGTGTATTTTACTACCCTGAGGACTGAAAGTCCATAACTATTAGAAAAGCATAAAATTTTCATTTTGAACTAATAAGTGTTACCATTTAAGTATATCTTGATAGTTCTAGAACAAATGAAAATAAAAAGTGAAAACAATAGATATCCTTTATAAATAACGGGTATTGTTTAAAGTTGCTTGTGGTGCTGCTTCATCAGTTGATTTTAAAAAAATCAGTAGACTTTAGGAACTTTAATTATCAATTAGATTTGCAATATAATCTAGAAATTTCAATTTTGCTTTCCAGTAGTAAATTCTGACAATGTATAGTTGCACTTATCTTCCTCCATTTGTTAGCTCGACCTCCAGTGACCATCTGCTGATAAGTGTAAACTGGCTATCGTTAAAAAGCCAGTTTACTAGAGAGTGGTAGCTATGATAGTCTGGGTAAAAAGGAGTAAACTTTGGTGTTTACATTTTTAAATGAATTTTTTTAATAAGGAAACACAAACTTTCCCAACTCGCTCTTATGCTCTCTCAGCAATTGATAAGCAGCTTCAGCTGTTTCATTAAAAACTTCTATCTTAAAGGAGTCAGATTCCTGAACTAATTCACAGAAAATAAGATTATTTTTAAAATGTATGTTTTGTCCCATCTGACTGCCCTGCCTATGCTAATAGCTGGTCTGTTAAAATCATTGGGACCAATTCTACACTGACTGAAGCAAATGATGTGAACTGAGGGAGAACTAATTGTTGAAAGATCAAGGGCGGAATTTATAAGAGGCGGGGGAAGCATTGCCTCCCACTGATAGGCTGCTCTCTGCTTGCCTGCTGAGGAAGGAGCAAATGGGGGCCCTGAGTTGCAGTGGAAGGGCTGCTCCTGCCTCAGTGGGGAGGCAGCAAATGGCCACTGCCACTGGTGCAATCTGGCCCTGGCCCTGGGCAGGATCCCAGGGACATTGCCACTGGTGGGTTCCAGCCCCGGTCAGGGTCCTGCGGATGCTGCTGGTTGCAAGAGCCAGCCCTGGCCCTGACCAGGGTCCAGGAGCTGCCAGCAGCAGCAGCACCAAGAGCTGACCCCCCACCATGGCAGGGGTCCTGGAGTCACCACCAGTGGCTAGGGCCAGATCTGGCCCTGGCCAAGACCTGAGGTAGCCAATGGCAGCAAGATCTGGCCCCGGTTGGGGTTCCAAAACTGCCACTGGTGGCAGGAGTTAGATAGGGCCTGGGGCGGCAAAGGGGCATGTTTGGGGGGAGGGGCAAGGGGCTGCCTGGGGTGGCTGTGAAGCTGCCTTCCCTAGAGGCAGCTCCAAAATTTGCCCATGCTGAAATCATACTGTAATTCCCCATTAATAACATTCAGTAAAGATGCTGATTTCATTAATTTCTCTATTATGTTAAATTCCAAGGGGGGGGTAGCCATGTTAGTATGTATATAGCAAAAGCAACAAAAGTCCTGTGGCACCTTAAAGACTAACAAATTTTTTGGGGCATAAGCTTTTGTGGACTGCAACCCACGTCATCAGTCCACAAAAGCTTATGCCCCCAAGAAATCTGTTAGACTTTAAGGTGCTACAGGACTTCCGTTGTTTTCTCTATTATGTGCCACTGTGCAAAAATACAAAGTTGTTAAAAAAAAAAAATTACACTTGCGTAGTATCTTCTATAGTAGAGGACCTCAGTGTGTTTTCCACAGTAATTAAGGCTCACAACAGCTCTGTACAGAAAGTGTCTCCATTTTATAGACTGAGATACAGAAGTTAAATGTATTGCCCAGCCTCACTAAGTAAATCAGTAGCAGAGCCAAGAACAGAAACCACATTTCTTAAACATCTAATCTAATGCTTTAACTGTTTAATTATCCTCCTCCATTGTTGTGCTGCTGCTGTTTCATGTGTGTGCTCTGTTGTCCTAAACAGCCTTTTCTGCTGTTCAAAAAAGGACCATTTTTAATTTGATATTTTGATGATGCTTTTTCTCCTATTGACAAAAAAATTAGATGCACCAACAGATTAAATTAGTAAAATAAGGGATTTTTTATCATATTTCATAATTTATCTTGTCGGAAGATGGGTATATATGGTTTATGTATCTTTCCTGTGAACTGAATTTTAAAAATTTGTATATCTACCTTGTTTAATTCTATTTAGTATGAGTACTACTTTTTATAATGCACTTCAAGTGCAAATATTCAACAGTACTTCAAATACGGTCACTATATGTGGTTTGAACAACATGTAGTGGGAAAAATGAGGAATTTGCATTTTAATTGTTTTTCAGCCAACATTCATATTGTAGGTCACCAAGACCTTATCCAACCATTTCCCAACATCGAAGACCATCATTACACACTACAAGCAAATGATAACTTTTACTTCAGATATCTTTCACTACTGTAGTCTTCTCCTTCCTGGCATCAAAGACTCAGTTTGACATATATTTAATCTGCTCAAAATACCACCGAAAAAAAATTAGGCCCACTCCTCTGATTATGTCTAGTCCCTCTTTTCTTCCTCATTGGCTTCCCCTTCACTTTGTATCCTAGCCTTCAAGTCTTACTTAGTCTTGCGTTTGCCTCTGTCTTGCCTTTTCCCTTGACCCCTTTACTGTGCTTAACAAAAACAACCAACTGAATCGGAATCTATCATCTCCAGATGTTGTTCCATATAGTCTGGAACATGGTCTCATGATCTAGTTTGCCTTTCTCCTTTTGAATCAGCTTTAACTCCAGCACCCCCTCTCAATTCATAAATAAAATGATGTAACACCCTTACACCAATGAAAGGGGCAGAGTTGGTCTGCATATGATAGATGAACACTTATCACAATGAAGGACAGTATAGTCCCCTATAAATTTCTCCACTTAACTGCTCAGAGAAGGTGAATGGGTAAATATAGATCTGTTCAGGAAGCCTGTACAGAGAATAAATAGGATACCTGGTTCTTTGAGAGGTTTCATTTTTAGAGAGCAAATGCTCAGTACTTTCTAAAACCAGGGCCTTTTAAGTTGTCTTAAATAGGATAGCAAAAAAAAAAATCAAGGTACACTAAATACACTAGTCTGTTTAGAAAGCTCAGCCCATAGTCCATAACTGGAATTTACATAAGATATTCTTCTAGTTTGTACCTGAAACTACATTCTACTGCTTTCTCCAAAAAGCAACAGAATAGAGTTGCCACTTTTGTGAGGTACACCAAAGCAGGATTTTACTCCAATAATTCTCACATCATCGAAGTAGGAAAGACAGTTTTTATTTTGTTGCTTGTAAGAATGATAATTTACCCAAATACGTCTTATCCATATTGTTTACACTTTGTATATTTTTCTCCGGCTGCTACATGATGTTTTAAGACGCCATAGATTTTTTTCATTGTGTTCTAATACATGGGAAAATGTTATTTTTTTCCTCTCAGCTCTGTGCAGTTAAGTGCAATGAATAGTGTAGCATAGTGATTGACAGTATAATTACCAGTCACCAAGAAAAGTATAGTACAGATATAATTTAATCCCCCTCATTCATGCTTTCCTTATAACAAAGTGTTCTAAACAGGTTAAAAATTAAATATCAAAGAATAATAAGTGCTAGCAAGACACCAAAGCCCTAAGGTGAAAAAGCCAGACCGCTGACATTCCTGTAACTTGCCTGTTTCTATCAGAACTTTAGAACTGAGTTGTGTGGTATTTCTTTCATCCAAAATGGAAACCTAGTCTTTATGATGAGTCACAGCTCTAATGCATTCCCATGATCAGTGTGTGCCCTCATGAGCAACATCTGATACATTCTAACCAACTGACTTTCATAAAGTATTTGTGGAGAAAGAGCGAGTTCAAGATTGTATTTTATATGACTTATAAGTACTTCTGTTTACTTGATATTATTGCTTATGGCTCCTTGGAGTTAAATCTAAAGAGGCTGTTAGGGGAAGACAAACAGGAAACAAAAACAATGACAAATTCTCCATGGAGATACCTTATAACAAGGGTCCTTAAGGAACTAGTGAGTGAGCTATTAATTGGAATATACCAAACCATCTGGCTCTAGCTGCGTGAACAATTGAACAGGCTGTTTTTTCATGGCCAGAGTCTAAAATAAGAAATACTCTAAATGATAAAAAACATTCTCTAGACTAGTGGTTTTCAATCCACAGGTTGCAACCCAGTTCTGGACCCCTGGTGTTGAGTCACGGCTTCACTCTGCAACGTGCAGTATGCCTGAAAAGAAGCCACCAGGAGCATCCCCTCTCCATAGTGTGCTTGGAGCAGCTCCTCTCTGTGGCATTCCTGGTGCCTGGGGTCCCTTGCCCCAGCCAAAAAAAGCTACCTGGAGCAGCTTCTTTCAGTGGTGACCGGGATGTGGGTCCCCAGGAATGCCATGGAAAGAAGCACTCCAGGCTTTTTTTGGCCATATGCCTGGGGACCCTCACCCAGCCATGACCAATACTGAATTTTCCATTGGAGGCTGTTTTTTTTCAGGGAAGGGAGACACTGCATGGCTAAGAGGTCAAGGAGGAGGGGTTTGCATGGCCGACCCCTAGCCCAGAGCCAGGTCATGGGCATAAATTATTTTTTTCAACTGGGAACCAAAAAAAAAGTTTGAAAACTACTGCTCCAGACAACGGGTCTGAGTAGGCAACAGCTGCTCTGAGAGAGTGAGAGAGAGTTCAGGAGAGCTGTCTGTTTCTTTCAGCCCAGGCATAAAGGCAGCTGGACTAAGCAGAGCTTACTAAAATTTACCAAGAAAGGATTAAGTTCAGATGCATATACTCCATTATTTTAACCCTTTGTTTGCTATGAACCTTTGTTTTAAGTAGAAAAGTTATAATATTTGTTAAATTGCATAGGCCTTTTCCATACAAGTATTATCAGAAGCAAGTTTTTCAAAAGTTGGTCTTTTGACATGACAAACAAACAAACAAAAAAACCACCTTCTGTTTTACTCTCAGATATACTATGGCAGACTTCAATCAGAAGAGTGAAAACATATTTAAAAATTATCTAATAACACAGTAATATTAAACATCTGAGACAAAGAAATAGCATGCCAGCTGGGCTCCTCTGGGGAAAATCTTACTGTACCTCCAGTTTTCATTTGTATCTCTCAAAAATATTTTTTAGAACTAAATTGTACTTTTTGTAAGACTTTTGCACTTTCAACATAAGGGATATGTACTTACGAACCATTAGCAAAGACAATCACAATTTCAAGTAACTAACAAATGACCATGCCTGCTGACAGAAGAATTAAATTCTATTTATCAGCTGAATTGTTAGGCATTTAAATTTGAAAAAAAAAAAAAACACTTAAACATTTTATTTTAAGGGTTTTCTAATAAAACAATAACCACTCATCTCTCATACAATGGTTTAACAAGTGTGAGCCATAATTTGAGGTGCTATAGAAGGGGAAAGAGGAACAGAGACAGACTCAGTAGCATTAAAAAAAAAATACTCTTAATATCAGGTCCCATAGGAACTGAAATAATCAAAAGTACCCAAACAACTTAATGGCAATATAATTATGACTATCTTTGAGAATTTGTGAAGGATGGGAGAGACAACTCAGGACAGGAAAAGAACAAACATAATACCTATAAAAAGGAGAATAAGGACAACCCAGGGAATTACAGACCAATCAACTTAACTTCAGTACTGAGAAAGATAATGGAGCAAATAACAGAGCAGATAATCAGTGTGTAACCATTAAAAAAAAAAGACAATAAGTAACAGTCAACATAGATTTGTTAAGAACATATGTCAAACCAACCTAATATCATTTGACAGAGTAAAAAGCCTTGGGGATAGAGGGAAGAAGTAGATATCACATATCTTGACTTCACTAAGGCTTTTCATACTGTTTCACATGACCTCAAACAAATTGGAGAAATGTAACCTAGAGAAACTACTATAAGATAGGTACACAGTTGGCTGGAAAACCATACTCAAGGAGTAGTTATCAAGGACTCAGAATTGGTCTGAAAGGACTTATCAACTGGTGTCTTATAGGGATCTATCCAGAGCCTGGTTTTATTCAATGAGTTCATAAACAATCTGGTTCATGGCATAGAGAGTATGCTTATAGTTTGTGTACAACACCTAGATTGCAGGGATTACAAGTGATTTGACAGATGGGGATTAAAATTCGAAATGATTTTCACAAACTGAAGATAGTTTTGATGAATGCAAAGTACTACACTCAGGAAGGAATAATTAATTGCAGAAATATAAAATAAGAAATGACTGAATAGGAAGGAGGATTGCAGAAAAGAATCTGGGATTATAGTAGGCCATAAACTAGATATAGGTGAAAAATGTAACACTGATGTAAAAAAGTGAATGTCAGTTTGGAATGTATGTGCAGGAGTGTTGTATGCAAAACAAGAAGTAATTCCTCCACAATCCACTTTACTCAGCATTGATAGAACCTCAACTGAAGCCCTGCATCCAGGTGTAGGCACCACCTCTCTGGAAAGATGTGGAAGTCCAGAGAAGAGCAACAAAAATGTTTAGAATTTCCAGAAGGGTAGCCATGTTAGTCTGTGTACAGCAAGAACGAGAGTCCTGTGGCACCTTAAAGACTGACAGATTTCTTTGGGCATAAGTTTCATGAGCTCCAACCCACTCCATCAGATGAAGTGGTTTAGAGCCCACAAAACCTTATGCCCAAAGAAATCGCGGCCCAAAGAAACCAGAACTGATCCTGAGAGCAGAAGGGTACGCTGCTTGCTGGTGCGAAGATACAGGATGTTGATCTGAGGCTGAAGAGGATCTTAATGAGAACAGGAAAGAATCCTCTGATTGTCCTTCATGGGGGTACACATGATGTAAGTAGAAATTCCCTGGAAGATATCAAAGGAGACTATGCCAGGCTGGTGAGGACTCTCAAGGAAATAGAGGCTCAGGTGATCTTTAGTGGGATTCTGCCTCTCTAGAGGAGGGCAACAAAGGTGTGAGAAGATCCTGATGAAAAATATGGCTCAGGCAATGGTGCTATAAGGAGGGCTTTGGCATGTATGGTCAGTGGGAGGCATTCATGGACAGAAGACTGTTCTTCTGGGATGGACCGCACCTGAGTAGCGAGGGAAACAGACTTCTGGGAGGGAGGTTAGCGCAACTGATCAAGAGAGCTTTAAACCAGGGTTTCCAAAGGGATAGCCGTGTTAGTCTAGTCCAGTAAAAAAACAACAAGCAGTTGTGTGGCACTTTAAGACTAACAGATTTATTTTTTGCATGAGCTTTCGTGGGAGAAGATCCCACTTCCTCAGATGCTTCGAAGATGGGTGAACTTACAGAAAGGAATGAAACTAAATGCAAGGGGGTGTAAAACATAGGATCAGGTCATAAAGTAACAGCAAATCAGAGTAGTTTACAGGCTTAAAGAATGGGAAGCCTGAAGTCAAATTACCCTTTGTAATGTGAAAAGAACCCATAATCTCGATTGAGTCCTGCTTTCACAGAATTTAGCTTGCATATTAATTCGAGTTCAGCTGTTTCTCTTTGGAGTCTTGATGTCCCAGGTACATCTCTAACGACAGTCGTTAACAAATCCATCATTGAGTGATTAGGAAGATGGAAGTGCTCAGCAACTGGTTTCTTTGTTCTTTGATTTCTGATATCTCTGTGCTCATTCAGTCTCTTACGGAGCGATCGTCCTGTTTGTCCAATATATAAGGTGTTGGGGCGTCAGGGGAGATGGTTTGGCCCCATCTGGGTGAGAGGCTTATTGCTGGAGTGGGTGGGTGCGGTTTTGAGGCCTGCATTGTGCAGGAGATCAAACTAGATGATCATACTGGTCCCTTCTGACCAATGAATCTATAAATCTGTTACTCTAAGATGCCATAGGACTCTTGTTAAAAATGGTTAGAAGTCACGACATGACATATGAGAAAAGACTGGAGGAGGGGAAATGAGTTTGTTTAGTCTGAAGGAGAGAAGACTGAGGAGGGAAACTCAGTAACAGTCGTCAACTATACAGGTAGTCCTCACTTAGTGACCGGGTTCCGTTCCTGAAACCCGGTTGATAAACGAATTGGTCACTAAACGAGGAGCAGCCCTTACCGGTATTTCAGGCATAATGTACTTTACTGGTAGTGGGTTTTTCAACCATCGGTAGATAGTTTTAATGTCACCTCTGCATCATTTATAACATTTTTCATATATATTTTAAATGTTTTAAGCTCTAATGTACTGAACTTAGTTTGCATAGTGTACTGTAAATATAGGTAATCTGAGAGAGTTGATGCAAGTTCTCGTACATCGCCATAATACCAACTCATCAGAGAGCCGGTCATAACTCTGAGGGGTCACTAAACGAGTAGGTCACTAAGTGAGGACTAGCTGTATATATGATGTTATAAAGAGGAGAGGGAAACATTGTTCACCTTAGCTGCTGAGGACAGGACAAAAAGTAAAGGTCTTAAATTTCAGCAAACAAAATTCAGGTTGGTTATTAGGAAAAAAAATCACTGGAACAAACTCCCTAGGGAGGTAGTGGAATCTCTATCACTGAAAGTTTTTAAGATCAAATGAGACAAGGACAGCCAAGTATGGTCTCTGGATAATTCTTAGTCCTTCCTCAATGCGTGGAATAGCTGACCCATCGAGTTTCCTTCCGGACTTACAAATCTATGATTAAAAACAAAATAAAGCCACCACAATAAAAGACAAAATAAGCTTTTCTCCAGGTTGAACAGAAGTATTTTGGACTTGTTGCAGACCTCTGCCTAAAAGCAAATACTTCTAGTGGACACTGAGTCTTCACAACTGTAAGCCTTAAACTCCCAGCTTGGACTGAGCCTTTCAGAACTGCAACACACCTCCACCAGGCTTTTCAAATGACCTCCTTCTTTGAATTCTGGACCTGGCCTCTTTCTAAGCTAACTGTCCAGACTGGACTATATCAGCTGAAGCAAGCGTCTGATTAAGCCAAGCCCACAATTTACACAACTTTTCATGGCTAGCACAGACCTTTACAGGAAATCCTCCAAAAATGGAGCAGGCCTCTGTCAACCCTACATTCACAAAAGTGCTGTAACTAGGCATTTTAGCACCTGGAGTGAGCAAGCATATTTGCACCCTCTATTTTTAACCCCATTTCTGCAGCTTTGCATCCTGAAAAGCTGCTGTGCTTGCCCTGCCTTGGTTGTAACCATGATTCTCAGGTTTAACTGACTCTTTCAAAGGTGACGTGAACTTTATAGCTTGACCTCCCTCCCCCCCCAATTAATTGTTTTAAAACACTTTGATCTCTCTCAGGATATTATGTAAACTTACAAGAGATCAGCTAAGAATCTAGCCAGAATCTATTGCTTATTAGCTTCACTATTTTATCCGATTATTAATGGACCAGTTAATGTTCAGCCCTACTTCAGGGTTATAAAGGCCTGCCCTCAGTAGTGTCTCTAAGAGTTGTTCATTTTCTGATACACGTGACGTTATCAAACAATACATAATACTAGTAATTCAAATGATTTTAGAAAAAATTTAATATGCAGGATATGTTTCAGTAGAAAAGATTAATCAAAACAAGAAAAAAATGAAAGGACAATGGAAGATTAACTCAAGTGTGAGGAACTGTGTCAAGGCTGTTTCGGCACTCTGAGTGCGGAGGCCTTAAACAGGCCTACAACAGGCCTTAAAAGTCACTGGCTTTAAAGCCTGGTCTTAAAACTCAAAGACCTCCAATTCCTAGCCTTGGAGTGGTATCACTGCCGCCACCCGAATGCAAAAACCTCTTGAAACCCAGGAGGTGCACTTGGGAATTCTTTCCTGTGAGGTATCCTCAATCACTTTCATTCCTTCCCTGTAATTAGCTGGAACTACCAACTGTCTCTGAGGATACCAGTCCTTCCGGTGCCCACCTGAAAGAGTCTCTATGTGTAAAAGTTCTCTCCCGATACCAAACATGGACCTATTCAAAGAGCTGAGAGGTAATGGCCACTCTGTGCCAACCTCCAAGCTCCCTTGAGGCTCTCATTTGCCTCCTGCTTGGCTTGGAACTGCTCCCTTGATGCTGGGGACCTCAGTTCCTCCCTGGGTTGTGGCCTCAGGCTCAGTCCCGCTGGAAGTGATGCAGGCAATGTGGGTGCCTCTCCTGGTTGTGCAACACTCTCCACTGGTGCATGGTGTTGCAGACTCTGAGGGTATGTCTACACAGGGTTCTTATTTCGAAACAACAGAGGTTGTTTCGAAATAAGAAGTGGCATGGCCACACGACGCACGGCCATTTCGAAAGAAGCAAACCGCTTCTTTCGAAATGGCCCTGCTGCTTTCGAAACAACCTAAACCTCGTTGGCTGTCGAAACAGGGACATGCTAGAGAGAGTTCAGCGGAGGGCAACCAAAATGATTAAAGGGCTGGAGCACAAGCCCTATGAG